>CM051702.1:15632857-15882857 GCA_028022725.1 Lycodopsis pacificus | reverse complement strand
CGGAGCAATAGGAGCTACGGTTATGGGAGTTTTGATGATTTGTGTGAGAGGTGTCTCCCTGTTTCATCTCCATGAAATGGCTTCAGGCACACAGGTGTTCACGATTGAGCCAGTAATTAGTGATGTTGATAAACACAGACTCACAGACACACGCGCACATACACCCCTCTCCCTCTCTCTCTCCCTCTATCTCTCTGTGACTCTCATACAGTCATTCAGGTCTTAGGACTCTTTAGAGGTCTTTCCACCCTCCTCCACCCCCCCCCCCCCCCCACACACACCCCATTTCAAAATAAAAGCCCCAGAGAGTGAATTCTAACTGAACTGCTTGTGATGAAGCCTGTCATTTAATAACCTCTGTTTGTGTCAAACATTATGATTTTGTCTCCTCTCCCCGTCCCACCCTTTCAAAATAAAAGCCTCATGGATTAACTGTATTTTAAACATTAAACTCAAAATGAGGCTTTTTTGTTGAAAAAATGAATGCTCTTACTAATACTGCGACAACTACTACTGCTGCTAATATTTCTAGTATTACTACGACTACTGCTGCTACTACTTCTACGACAACTTTTGCTGTTGCTACTATTACTAGTGCTATTACTGCTACCATCAATATTATTACTACCACTACTGCTATTACTACCACTACTACTATTACTTATACAACTGCTACTACTGCTATTCATGCTACTACCAGTACTAATACTACTACAGCTATTAGTACGACTGCTACTAGTACTACTACTACTGCTACTTCAAATACTGCCATTACTTTTACTACTACTACTACTACTACTACTACTGTTATATTAAATACTACGACCACTACCACAGCTATTACTACTACTACTGATACTAGGCTACTACTTCTTCTGAATACTAATACTTCTTCTAAATACTAATACTTCTACTACTAATGATACTTCTACTACAACTACGACTTCTACTACTACTATTATTACAAATATCACTACTGCTACTACTACTACTTATTCTAATGCTACTAATACTTTACTACTAATAATACTTCTACTACTATTACTACAAATATCACTACTTCTGAAATGTGTTTAAGCTACAGAAATTGTTCAAATATCAAAATGTTCAGCTCTTTCAGGAGAGGGGTGCTTTGACTTTTCATATTTGTAATCTTTAAACTTTTTGAATGAAGCTTTTTGCAATTTTCTTTTGAAAGTAACGGTACTAATAAGATGGGGTATTGAACCATTTTTTAACGGCAGGGTACTGCGACACTTATTTAGTATCGGCGATGATGTTTGACACTAGATCTCAGTAAGATAATATAATGATACCAGAGACATGAGTGTGACCTCACAGTTGTCCATAATGTTCTCCCTGCAGATGTTCAGCTGCTGTTGATGATGAAAGAAGATATTCCCCCTGAGGGGAGCCCCAGCCTGGACCAGGAGGACCAAGAGCCCCTCTGCATCAAAGAGGAACAGGAGGACCAAGAGCCCCTCCGCATAAAAGAGGAACAGGAGGACCAAGAGCCCCTCCGCATAAAAGAGGAACAGGAGGACCAAGAGCCCCTCTGCATAAAAGAGGAACAGGAGGACCAAGAGCCCCTCCGCATAAAAGAGGAACAGGAGGACCAAGAGCCCCTCCGCATAAAAGAGGAACAGGAGGACCAAGAGCCCCTCCGCATAAAAGAGGAACAGGAGGACCAAGAGCCCCTCCGCATAAAAGAGGAACAGGAGGACCAAGAGCCCCTCTGCATAAAAGAGGAACAGGAGGACCAAGAGCCCCTCCGCATAAAAGAGGAACAGGAGGACCAAGAGCCCCTCCGCATAAAAGAGGAACAGGAGGACCAAGAGCCCCTCCGCATAAAAGAGGAACAGGAGGACCAAGAGCCCCTCCGCATAAAAGGGGAACAGGAGGACCAAGAGCCCCTCCGCATAAAAGGGGAACAGGACGACCAAGAGCCCCTCCGCATAAAAGGGGAACAGGAGGACCAAGAGCCCCTCTGCATAAAAGAGGAGCCAAAGGAACTCTGGACCAGTCTGGAGGCAGATCACCTCAAAGGGCTGGAGGAGGCAGATGTCACTAGGTTCCTATTCAATGCTGTGCTTTTGAAGATTGAAGATGACTATGAGATACCTCAGTCTTCACACCTTCATCATAGCCAAAAGGAGGATAACAGAGAGGCAGAGCCTCCAGCCAGCAGCTCAGTTACTGGTGTAGAGGACTGTGGAGGATCAGGACCAGCCGGGAACCTAGATCCAGATCGTCATGAACAACCGAATGCTGATGATGAAATGGTTTCTGACTCCTCTGAGATGGAAGTCAGTTATGATGATTGGCAAAAGCCTTTGTTAGATTCTGGATCTGAAACAGAGAACAGTGACCGTGATTGGAAGGAGACCAGGGCACCTGATTCGGCTGCACATGCTCTGAAAGTTAAGGAAACAATTGTAAAGGATGTAGTCTGTAACACTGGCAAGAAATCCTTCAGCTTCTTCAAGTGTAGTAATATATTTTACTACAAGGGCATTCTTAAGAGACACATGATGTGTAATGATGGAAAAATGTACTTGAGCTGTTTGGTTCGTAAGAAATGTTTGAAAGTGAAGAAAAGGGTAGATTCACAGAAAAGAGTCCAAGCGGGAGAGAAACTATTTGGATGTGATGTTTGTGGGAAAAGATTTACACAGCAGGGACATCTGAAGAAACACATGAGAGTTCACACAGGAGAGAAACCATTTGGATGTGATGTTTGTGGGAAAAGATTTACATGGCAGGGAAGTCTGAAGAGACACAGGATAGTTCATACAGGAGAGAAACTATTTGGATGTGATGTTTGTGGGAAAAGATTTACACTGGGGGGAAATCTGAAGAGACACAGGATAGTTCATACAGGAGAGAAACCATTTGGATGTGATGTTTGTGGGAAAGGATTTACAGAGCAGAGAGGTCTGAAGAAACACATGAGAGTACACACAGGAGAGAAACCATTTGGATGTGATGTTTGTGGGAAAGGATTTACAGTGCAGGGAGAGTTGACGAAACACAGGATAGTTCATACAGGAGAGAAACCATTTGGATGTGATGTTTGTGGGAAAGGATTTACAGAGCAGAGAGGTCTGAAGAAACACATGAGAGTACACACAGGAGAGAAACCATTTGGATGTGATGTTTGTGGGAAAGGATTTACAGTGCAGGGAGAGCTGAAGAAACACATGAGAGTACACACAGGAGAGAAACCATTTGGATGTGATGTTTGTGGGAAAAGATTTGCATGGCAGGGAAGTCTGAAGAGACACATGATAGTTCATACAGGAGAGAAACCATTTGGATGTGATGTTTGTGGGAAAAGATTTACAGAGGGGGGAAATCTGAAGAAACACATGAGAGTACACACAGGAGAGAAACCATTTGGATGTGATGTTTGTGGGAAAGGATTTACAGTGCAGGGAGAGCTGAAGAAACACATGAGAGTTCACACAGGAGAGAAACCATTTGGATGTGATGTTTGTGGGAAACGATTTACAGGGCAGGGAATTCTGAAGAGACACAGGATAGTTCATACAGGAGAGAAACCATTTGGATGTGATGTTTGTGGGAAACGATTTACAGGGCAGGGAATTCTGAAGAGACACAGGATAGTTCATACAGGAGAGAAACCATTTGGATGTGATGTTTGTGGGAAAAGATTTAGACGGAAGGAAGATCTGAAGGAACACATGACAGTTCACACAGGAGAGAAACCATTTGGATGTGATGTTTGTGGGAAAGGATTTACATTTCAGGGAGGTCTGAAGAAACACATGAGAGTACACACAGGAGAGAAACCATTTGGATGTGATGTTTGTGGGAAAAGATTTACATGGCAGGGAAATCTGAAGAGACACATGACAGTTCACACAGGAGAGAAACTATTTGGATGTGATGTTTGTGGGAGAAGATTTACATTGCAGGAAAATCTGAAGAGACACATGACAGTTCACACAGGAGAGAAATCATTTGGATGCGATGTTTGTGGGAAAGGATTTACAGAGCAGAGAGGTCTGAAGAAACACATTTGCGTTCACACAGGAGAGAAACCATTTGGATGTGATGTTTGTGGGAAAAGATTTACACAACAGGGACATCTGAAGAAACACATGAGAGTACACACAGGATAAATATGTATATTTTCACTTTGTTGTGAAAGATGAATTAACCTAAATGTGTTATCATTTTCTTATATTTTCTTTTCGTTTAAACGCACGAGACAATTTCAGAATGTTTTATATGAGGCAAAAATGCACCAGAACAACATTAAAACAGAAGGATGAGGAAATTAAAATCAAGTAAAATACAATAAATAACTTAAAAAAATGAATAAATAAATAAACGTCAACCTTCACAAAATGTTTAGACAACACAACCATTTAGTGAGTTTTAGGTAAAGACTGTGGCTGACGTTAACGTGCGTCGGTTTCAGTTGCCGAGTAGCACTGACCAGGCTGTGATTTATTATTTATAGTTTTAGTTCGGTAGATGTAAAATAGTTCCGACGTAAAACTGCTCACAACAAGGTCTGTAGATCATCTTCAGCAACTGGTTCATGACTTCTAGAGAGAGGCGACTGTGGCTAAGTGGAGAGCAGGGCTGTCCTTCAATCAGAGGATCGGCGGTTCGACCCCTGGCTATGCTATAGTCGCATGTCGATGTGCCCTTGAGCAAGACACTTAACCCCAGCATTGCTCCTGTAGCTGTGCCTACGGTGTATGAAATGTGATAGAATCAGAATTGTAAGATGCTTTGGATAAAAATTACTGTAATGTTACATGAGACGTTAACGTTGAATTTTTTAAATATATTTTTTGGGTGCTTTAGGAACCAAAAACCGAGTGTCAACTGGTGTCATATTAGAGAGACGACAGACATCTCTACGGATGATAATCTCCAATACCAAAGGTTTACTTTAACAACAAGAGCAACAATCATGACAATAAATATGAGATTAATCACATGAACAGGAGTGCCACGTGGGATATCATCTGAAATGATAAAACACAAAACAGCATGTCATATGTTGATGTGAAATAAACAAAAGTTCCTTCAATACATGTTTAGGTATGCAGTGTTTTCTACTTACAAACAGAAGTACTGGTGAACAGCTCGTAATACAGCGCCTGTATGTGCCATCATCGTCAAGTTTCAGTGAAATGTTTCTCGGGTCAGTTCTCGACAGCTCCAGGGACACGAAGACAGCGTCCTCGGAAGGTTCCAGGAGGCATGGCAACATGATGTCATTGCCCACCGTCACCTGAGATGGACCGATGACCTGGGACTGATCCAAGGGAGAAACATGATTGGGAGAAACATGATTCCTCAGTGTGAAAAGTATTTTCGCTGTCGCTTCAGAGAGATTAACGCAATTTAACCCTTCACCACATAAACTATACCGAAGAAAAATAATGCGCCCTAATTTGTAGATATCCCACAAAATCAATTTGTATGTAATATATGTAATCATCAGCCTAAGTATAAAGACTACAAAAACCCATATCGGATGGGTGGGAGGGTTAGGTGCATGGGTCTAACAGAAAAAAGCTTTTTCACCCAAGAGACCACAACAAAATGCAGTGTTATTGTTATTGTCATAAACGCCTACATTTAGAATTGAATGATTGTACTCAGCTTTTGCCATAAGACACCATTGGTTTAAATAACAGAATTTAACATAAGATTAATTACAGGACACCACCCAATTGAAAAAATACAGAATTTGATTTTAATCAATTTAGTGGATCTCAGGGTTGCTACGGAGATCTGGTCATGGTGTACAGTGACTTATTATTTCATATACGCACAAATCAAATGATCAAGTTCTTCATAAATTACATTTATTGAACTAACTACATAACTAAACTACGAAACAGAAAATGAATGAATAAACGATAAAATTAACAAAACTAGGAATGAATGAAGAATATGATCAAGAGTACAAAGAATAACGACGAACCACGTAAAAATGAAAAGGATTGCATGTATCCAGGTAGTGGACTCGTATCATTGCTTTACGTTTATCAATTAATTGTTTGACATTTATACATTTAATTTGGTTCAAAAGATTAAAGCAAAACTCTGAGTAGTCAGCAGTAAAGTGTTTGCCTTAAGAAGTTATACATTTACAAAGTTCACAGCATCTGAATTACGTGAGCACGAACCATCTGTTAAATGCTCACATCCGTTGTTTGAATATTTAAACCCTCAAACTCAATTTACCGAATCGGCCACCAGATGATGCCCAAGTTCCAGAGCTTTGTTAAAGCAGTGGGGAAGAGGAGGAGCACTTTTGAAGGTAGGGATGTTTTTTTTGTACCGCCCACTGGATCACCTCCGCCACTCAGGTGGGACACAGTTAGTGTCGCTCAGAACACGGAGAAGGTAACTTCTCAGCAAAGGCCTTTCCAACATCTTTTCACCACTCACTTGTACTTGAATTCAAGCTCAGATCTTCTCAGGGTCATAAAAACTTCAAGGACAATTATTTAAATTATTATATATATATATAATATATATATATATATATATATATATATAGGTTGTGTATTTTCTTTCTCGCAACAATCAACTCTTTGAGTTTCTATCATCTGTTTGTCATCGTTACACTCCCCATGTCATTTATTCATCGCGTAACTTGTGTACTTCAGCAACGGCGATCCCGTAGTTATTTTAATCTAAACCATGATCTTTTATTAAACCTAAGTATTTCATCATCTTTATTAAACCTAACTAAGTATTTTCCTGTGAAGAGGGAGGTTTATTTTGAAAAGACATTGTCATATGATGTCTTGCAAAAAGCTACTCAGTTCAGTTAAGCAACGTGTCCATTTCCAAATGTTTTGTTTAAACTTTCTTTTCCATGTATAGATATATATATATACGGTCCCAAAACCGTTTTATCTTCATCAACACCACTATGAACCAAATGTGTTAATTTGAACTGATTTTAAACTGGATGTTAGTGAACGTTATTAATTATGTTACATTTGAACAATTTATCCATTATGTTTAACTATCTATTTCAACCTTTATCCATACGTTTTAGCCATTTTAAATCAACTATTAACCAATCAAATGCAAACTATTTCGATAATTTATCCACGTTTTATTAATTTATCCAACTTTTGACAACTATTTCATCTGTTTATAAATTACTTTTAGCTACGTCAGCTATTGTCCATTATTTTTAGCTGTACAAACATTTATCCATCACTTTTCGCTAACTGTTTAGCGGGTTAGGGTGTAATAAGTTATTGCCACAATTATGTCATAAAATCTCTTAAAAATATGCTCTATATATATATATATATATATATATATATATATATATATATATATATATATATATATATATATATATATATATATATATATATATATGCTGTATATATTTTTTTAAAGATGTATTATTTTTAATTGACAGATTTAGCTCATGTTGAATGGCAGCGTGCATGTATAAAGCGTGTTTTGAAAGGTCCCTCACATTGTTTGCGACCACAAACCAGCACAGGAAACTGCAGACAGAGAGGCACAAGAGGAAGGAGCTGAGAATTCAAACACAAACTACATCTCGTGGGTCACACAGACGTAACACACTCCCAAGTGCAGATTTTGTTAATGAACCTGCAAGCCAAAATCAAATTTCTTTAAACAACTATTTGATTTGCATTTATTTAGTGTTGCACTCCTTGACCGCTCTGTCCCTCCTTCAGTGGTTGTTCTCCACAACAAAGGCTCTCCCTCTGGGGCTGCTGTGTGTGAATGGGCCTTGTTCATGTTGTTCTGCCTGTTTAGCCTTTTTGCAGCCGAGTTCAGACACATCGACTGCCACCACCTCGCTGTACAGAAACAAGCTCTTGCGATCGACCGCAGTCCTGCCTCGAAGTCAATGGTTATGTCGCAAATGCACTCAGCTGAACGCACACAAGTGCCCGTGGCTGAGAAACAATCTTAACTGCAGTTGCCATTTTGTCTTTAATGTAGTCACAATGACTGTGCATTAGTTTCACAATATTTGATATACCAAACTGTATAATATATTTTTGTCTTTGCAATTTTGAAAGATTTAATAATATCAGGTTTGAAAGCTGTATATTTGAATATTTGAAGTGGTATTTGAACATTTTTATCTCACACTTTGTCTCTTGTGTGTTTGCAAGATTTACCTTTTCCTTTTTATGTTGATCAACATATAAGGAGAGTAAAGAACACGTTATCTTTCTATTTCTTTAAAATGATAATCTGACGATTAACTGATTATTCGTTTGACTGAGTCTGTAGAATGTAAACTGCAATAAATGTGCACTAACACATGGTGGCACCATTCAGCTATCATTCAATCTGCACAGTGCTTTGATGTCTATTCAATAATAACCCTTTAAAGTAGGGGTCTCAAACTCATTTTCACTCTGGGGCCACATCAGCATCACGGTCGCCCACAAAGGGCCGGTTGTAAATGTAAGACTATGTAAATGTAACTTCTCCTAACATATTGGTAAATAACTGTCTCTGCATTTGATTATGTTTATTCAAGTGTAAAAATATTGTACATCCAGTTATATCAACGTAAAATATTTAAGCAGATTTCTGTTATAACTTAAATCATTTTAATTTAGGGTTAGAAACCCACATTACTCTATCAAACTTTTAAAGAAAATAGCAAAGACAAATATCAAACACAAGTTATTACAATAACTTTGTTCAAAGCTTAAAATCCTTTCAAGGGTGCGTTTGCACAATCCCACGTGAAGTATTTCATGTGTTTTAAAGCCACGTTTAAAGTAGACTTCAATGTACTCACAATACATTTCCATTTCAAATACAGGGTAACCAGCCAAAGAGCTGCTTCTATGACTGTGTGTTTAAGTATCTCATCGTTTTGACTTTCTATCTCATAATTATGACTTTCTATCTCATCATTTTGACTTTCTATCTCATCATTTTGACTTTCTATCATAATTTTGACTTTCTATCATAGTTATGACTTTCAGTCTCATAACTTCGACTTTCTATCTCATAATTTCGACTATGGGGATTATTTTATTATCAAGTCTAACTTTTAATTATTATTATAATTTTTTTTCATATTTTAACTTTTTTTTTTTTGCTGGCGGATTCGCGGGCCACATAAAATGACTTGGCGGGCCGGATTCGGTCTTGAGCTTGAGACCCCTGCTTTAAAAGGTACTATATGTGATAAATGTATCCACAGATCATTTACTCATACATATATCATTATCTCTAGTATTTTTTCCTCTTCCTTCTCTCAGCACTGTATTTCATATATGTAACAACATCTGTTATTAGTGCATAGACAGAGAATACCAGGAAAAGTCGGGTCTTTTTCTCCCTCGCTCTCCACCTGTCAGCTGGATGTAATACAATAGAGGACGGGGAATAGAAACAGAGGATGGAGTTATGCAGGAAAAGTTTTGTTAGCAAGAGAGACAATACAGTTTCCTTAGGACATAATGCATAATGAGAACTGTAACCCACTATTTTATACATTCAAGCTTTTATTTTAAAGGACTTTTGCAAAAATTACTAATCAAAGCTCTGCAATACTGTTAGTCCAATATAAATCTTTTCTGCACATTGAAGTTGCCCTTCACAGCCACAGTAACTGCACTCACCAGTAGGGGCGCTGTGGAGCGGTGCCTGGCTGAGGATCATTAATCCGGATGGGAAAATAGAGCTCTGGCGCCGTGCCAGCATGTTTTTGGAAGATGCCTCTAGTTTAGACAGAGGTTGGACATTCAGCACAATTTGTCAGGGCTATTTGAGATGGGCAAAACAATGGAGCTCTCACAGCCACGCCGATAGTGGGAGAGGTCCTCCTCTTGGCTCCGGCACCCAAACTATGTCTCTCGTCCAACTTCTCTGTTTATTTACACATATTGTCTCGGGGTCCATTGCCACGGACTTCGTGATCAAATTTTTCACTTTTATTGATGTCATAAAAATAAAAAAAAATCACTGGGGGCATGTAGGGAAGCTTGTGCTGGGAATACATGGGCCCCCTGTGTCCTGCTGTGTCCCGACAGCATTCTTTCACATACTCCGTGCTGTGTGATCACCAGAGGGGGCCTTTGACGAGCGGGCCCAGGGATCAGACGGACAGCTCGGAATTCTATGGGAATTTCTCAAGTGCTGTTGGTTACCAGTGGTTCTGCTGCAGACAGCATGCAGATTCGCTACTTACACTTGTGGTTAAACAATGCCGTCTCAGGTCTCTGATACACTTGTTTACTGCAGCTGATCGGCAACGTGAACTTCAGGTCGCTCCTGTGACGTCTGTATTTACTCCAACATGCAGAGCAGCGCTGGGAAGAAAAGTTGGGAGAACTTGGTTTTCTCCTACCTTGCATTCAAACTTTTGAGCCCGTTGAGGACTCGGACATACAAGTTCACCTCAGGGTGTGAATATTTGTGTTTGAAAGTGCAATCTATCTTGGCTAGGTCTGCTGAAATGACGATATGTTCTTATACAGCAGGTCCTACGGAGGAATTCAGAGGGAAAGCGTTGGCGCCAAAATACTCTTAGCCCTGCTGTTTTCATTAGTGAGTATAAAAGGCATCTGATAAAGTAATACAACTCATAAAATCACCTGTAGCGATGTGCAAAGACTGGGAGGCCCTTGATGTAAATGTCAGAAAAAAGGTCTGGATCCTCTATTGTTGTGTAGGAGAACATGGTTTATGTGACGCCCGGCTTGTTGCTTTTGACTTTGATTCAAGAAAAGAGGTGCATGCTTTCGAGGCCTATACTGTAATCTCTCCCAACACCTGCTCGCGCTCTACTCCCTCTTATCCCCTCAACAGCTCTCCACCAGAAACAATAGCAGGGCCTTCCTATCATGCGACGGAGCAGTCGCCTCCGAGTTCGCTATCAGAAATCGCCGCTCGACTTCTCCGAAACAGTTTGTCAGCGCTTATCATCGGAGAGCCAAATCCTGGGCATTCCATCTCGAAAAGGCCACTTCAGCTGCAAGAAAGCTGGGTTTGCCAAACGTGAAGGTCTGGAGAGGAGTTAAGTGTTGGGCAGAATAGTTAGTGAGAAGGAGATGAAGAGGATAAGGGGGGGCAGATACAGAAGAGAGATGGGATTGTCCAGAAGTGAGAGAGCTAGATCCAGAGACTGATCTAGAGAAGCAAGAGAAAGATTGACTGAGTGATAGAGTCAGAAGAGAGAGAGAAAAAAAAGAAGAAGAGTGGGCACCAGCAGCTGTGATCTCACCCTCCTCTACTCTCCTCTGGCAGCGGCATCCAGAAAGCTGCCCTTTCGCTGAAAAATGCCAAGCGCACCACATTCCACCGCCACACAAAGGCCCTCCCTCGTCTCAGCTGCACTGGCACAATCAGACAAGGGATAATTATATAATTAGGCTGGCTGGTGCAGACAGGGGACCGTCAGATGGTGTGTTGGTGTGTCATATTTATGTTATCAGACAATGAAGAGAGTCTGGTCTTATCAGAGGAGGCAGCAGGGTGTGTAGGGGGGATCCAGCTGTGGCACTTAGGAACAGATTGTCGTGATAGAGAATAACGGGTTGATAGAACGACCGTCAGCATGTGGCCCGACCGTCATCAGGGCCCGTATTGTGGCCGAGCCTTGGTGTGTGTGTGTGTGTGTGTTTTGGACCCCATGATATGTGAAGAGGTGGGGACTTTCGGGGCTCCGACAACCAGAAACATTGAAGACCAAATTGAATGGATGGCATGGTGCTGGATGGTACTTAACACCGCTAAATGTATAAAAGTGGATATTATCACAATCCTTTTTGATAGAATTTGTAGGCTACTACCATCATTGGAGTGGGCATGCTGGACATTTCAAACTATTATCCATTACTTTTGTCTTTGAGCTAACTAGCTAATTTAGCTAATTTCAGCAATTTACCTTTTGCCATTCCAACCATTGGTTCACTCCCTTTAGCCTTTTCAACTTGTATCCATTACTTTTAGTTAACTGTTTATCCAGTGCTCAATCTATTATAATATATATTTTTTTCAAATGTATTCAGTTACTCCCCAATCTGTCCATGTACCCTTGGTAACATGCTGCAGTGGGCCTACCCATCGCTGCAGTACATAACCACTAAAATTGCCAAACAGACCACCTCTTCCCTTTTGTCGAGGCAGGGTCCACGCTCCCAGACGAGAATTGAGCCAGTGTCCCGCTCAGTTGGCCACCACCCAAAAATCTCCCCTCGCACCGTGGCCTTGGCTTTGGGTGTGTCTCCACTCGCACGGGACAGCACAGAATAGACTATTGTTGATCGCACAAGACAGCGAGCCAGGGGAAGAGGGAGGGGGTGGTGTTGGGCAAGGGAGATGGTGGGTGGGGGGGGGGGGGGGGGAAATTTGCTTTTAACGAGCGAGCGAAAAGCACATGGACAATGAAGCATATGGCTCTCCTCCCACTTACATGCGTGTGCACTGATGCAGAGCCACTGGACATTTATCCACACACACGCACGCGCACACACGCACAGTGCCCAGTCTTTCTTTCGCCAAGGTTTCCACATACATGTAGTATTTTGTTTTGAGATCAACATTGTGCACAAACACCAGGCATCTGCTATGTCATCAGAAGCTAACAAGGCCATGCATGTTCACAATGATGTGTATCAAGAGACACGCAACAATGCAAAAACATCAAGTAGCTTTAAAGAAAAACTTCTGCGTTTTAGGAAATACGCTTATTCACTATCTTGCAGACAGGTACATGAGAAGATCGGCACAACTACCATATCTTTACGATAAATATGAAGCTACAGCCAGCAGCCCGTTAGCTTAGCTTAGCACAAAAACTGTAAACGGGTAAACAGCTTGCCTGGCTCTGTCCATAGGTAACATAATCCGCCTTCCAGTGACTCTAAAGTTAGCTAATTAACACGTCATGGCTCATTTGTTTAATCACTACATAAATTAAGGTGTAAGAACGACAGGTCGTTATGTCTCAATGACTTCCTTGACTTCCTGGTTGCCTGGTAACCTCACAGTGACCACAAGACTGTGGTGCCCAGCTAAGAAGTAGTCCTGGATTATTTTGTGAATGGATTTTGTTACCTTTGGACAGAGCCAGGCTAACTGTTTCCAGTGTTTTACTCGTGCAAAACATTGGTGAAACACAGGTATTTTGTGCCAAAATACAGTCTGCAAAGCTTTAGTTAATATCCCCCTCGTATTTATTCAGAAACTAATATTGATGCACAGTTTAGGAGAAATGTCTTCTTGAAAAATGTCTTTAAAGTTTGAAATTAGAATAGAAAAGACCGCTGAAGGATTTGTTGACTCAGTGAACTGTCTTCTTTCCTCGTCATCTACAACAGAACAAAACATAATGTGTTGCGTTCAAGAGTCACTCAGCTTAGTCAAAATACAAGTCTAATGTATTTATTTTCTGGAAATTTAAATGAACCGTGTGAGTGGTTAGCCATTTCACTTTAAGTTTCCTCACTTAATTTACATTAGTTCTGACCATTTTTCAAAGCACAGCATAGATTTTTAGATTGATTTTTTGCTTCTGGGCAAACTTCCTTTTTCTAGAGGGTAGAAAATCAATGTGAAACGCATGGTTTGCTTTGGAAAAGTAATGTGAACCATGGTAGTTAATGAGCTGAAACATGCAGGACCAGTATATGGTACATTCCAATTACTATACATGTGGTACTTTCTGCCTTGATGCTTTCTGTCTGACACGCACACGGAACGGTGAAGAATTTCTTTGTCTCACATAACCGCAGGCGACTGTTTGCCTGAAACATCAGCAAACAGTCATTATCACTTACGAGGCTCCAATCGTCTGTGTCTTTGGTGAGATTACTGCTTTTGAACACGTGGAAAAAAACAGATCTTCACTCTCATGGAAACAAAAACAACCACCTTCAATTACAGATTCTCATCCAGCTCGGAGAAGATATTCACATGTAACCCTCTGCTGCAGAACTATATTTGGGCTTCAGACATTTTTGAGATGGTGAGAAACTACTGTCTTTGTAGAAATGAGTGCCATCACCAAGGCTTTCTGTTTTTAATCATGCTGCTTTTAGATGTTGGCAGCAATATCTTAAGCTTTGTTTGTCCCAGGAGGTTTGCCTTTCTTTGGAGCTTTGGTAAACGTTTTCCAGGGGAAAAAGAAAGTGATTGGGCAGAGGTCAGGTTTATTGGCACGGGACATGAATTACAAACAAAATTCAACTTTTTTTCTTTTCTTTTCATGGACACAAAAAAAGTAAAGTCTAGAATCCATGATTTGTGTTCAGTTTTACCATTAACGGTGACTTCTGATGATGATGATGATGATTCGTCACGTAGTATGACAGTGATCTGAGCCACCCTCTGAGCTCTTCAAATGTCCAGTTGCTCACTCACCACACAAGTTCAACAAAGCTAGACTTGAAAGCAGAGCTTCATAGGTCACTTACCCACAATAACTGTGACATAATCAATAAGTCAGCATCAAGGTCAGAGAGAGTGGGTCATGGTCACTCTCTAATTGTCCAAATTCCCACTCTGCATGCTAACCTTTTGCATGATGCTAGGCGTGCATGCCAGAGTCCATTCTCCTCTCTCTAATGTCCTGACCTTTTTGTCTTGTTGGAGGACCTCAGAGCGAGCAGAGGGGTATAGCTGGTGTGTCCCGACAGAGAAAATACATGCGGGCAGGGATTGTGTAATGGCTGTGACATTTCGGAGTGGGCTGTGACCTGCTCTGCTCCTTCATTGCTTTGAAGGATCAGTCAGACGCTCGCTCAGACGGACCCGAGAGGTCGGCGCCACTCGTGGGCTGAATTGATGTCTTGATGCAGCATCAGCAGTTCCAGCAGAGAGGCTCGTCACAGGCTCATTCCATGCGATGTGAAGCGACAAAGACGTCACTATCGATGCCACGCGGTACCTAATGTGTCGAATTTGCAAAGCAAGAAATAAGCAGATTTCACCGCACATAAAGGATAAAGGAAGCATGTTTTTTGTTATTTTATCCCTGTTTTCACATATAATGAAAATTGTCCTGTCAATATGGAGGCCTAATTGTACCGTTTTTAGGTTACAGGAATATAAGAAAGATGACGACGAAGGTAGGCATATTTGTTGAGAAATGCATTAATATCTTATGCGTGTACTGGAAGAAAAACACACAATGAAGTTATTTTTACTGTTTGAAGGTGCACAAAGTCTCAAGGTGCAGCTTTAACGTATATTTTAATCTTACACGTGTTCACATTTTGTCAGTTAGTCCCTGCATATGTTTTGAAGCCACACAGGTGTTTTGAGTTAGTCTTGCTGATTGGCCTTCTTCTCAATACTGTGGACGTCTACAGACTAATTGAGTGACATCTTCATGAGTCTCCTGTCCCGAATTCTTATCAAGGTCTGAGCAGAGGTCTCAGCCGCCAGAGTGACTGACAACACCTGTGTGGGTGCACAGAGGACACATTCGGCAAACAGTACCTTCACTATCATGACAGGAGTTATTGTCTGTTGTGTGGATAAAAGCAGATGTGCATTCAATTGTCCCCTCACCAGAGATCTCAGATGAACCTGAAGTCCAATCCAAGGCCGGGCCGGGCCGGGCTGGGCCGGGCCGGGCCATGGGAAACTTGACGTCAAAGAAGTTCACCCTCCAACACAAGTAACCTTTTTTTCTCTTCGCTGGTCCGGCCTGCATTTTCATATTTCATTGGAATTTCCGGATGGCTCCCACATTTGCAAAATAAAGGCCATCAGAGTAATCATTATAATGTTGGAACAATAATAACTGGGGGAACTGAATGAAAGCTTGGAGAGGCTTGTTGACCTTTCAGAGCTAAACTGGTCCTGGCTTCTGTCTGTGCACTGCTGAGCCCATTGTGTTCCCAGACCTTATCATTGTGCTGCAGTTTCCTCTCCCTGCTGCGTGCGCGCACACGTGCATGTGAGCGTATGAGTTGATGCGCGTGTGAGAGCCCTGTCCTTGTGTATAAATGTGTGTGTGCTTGTGTTTTAGTGAACTGGGCCGGCGTACAACAAAGTACAGAGGCTTGAAGAGTGATGCATGCTGTTTCACACCTAGTGGATCTCCCTCTCACACACACACACACGCTCAGGGCTGCTGATTTCAGTATTTGAATCCAAAGTTTACTACACTCTTGAAATCAGTTGAGCCTATGACGTTATTTAATGTTAAAACCAGATGCAACAGTATGACATGTAGCAGCATGGCATGTGCCTTTTTAAATACATTTATTAATGACCTACATAATGCAGTAATTTAGAAAACAAATACTGTACATTTTAATTATATGTACTACTTAAGTAGTACTAAGTACTAGATATGATCTCACATATGTCAACTCTAACATAAGTGCACAGAAAAGCACCCAGATCCAGCAGTAATATAATAATAATTGTCTTCCTTCGACATCACTTCTCAATCAATGCTTTCGCTAAATCCTCCTGGAAAAAAAACTAGACTCATCAGACAGTGAGGCTCATTCATAAAAGTTAATAGTTGATGAAAGCTGCAGTTATCAAAGTATTAGTACAACTCAGGAATGAGTGACAGATTCTGCTCTCACCAGTCCGTCCCTAACATTAAGAAAGAACCACTGCCTCCACCTGTCCCCCCCCGGTCCTCTTCCCCCCTCTTCCCTGAACTTCTCCCCCGTTCTGGTGTGGGAGCGAGACGTCCTATGATGTCACGGTCAGCTCTGTTCTCCCTGACAATACACCCACACCTCCGGGGCTTCCCCTGCCCCGGCAACAGGGGGAGCTGTTGTGTCCTGCTGGTATGTGTGCTATGACTCATCGCCTCCTTTCTCCCACGCAGTCGTTCACACACACACACACACACACACACACACACACACACACACACACACACACACACACACACACACACACTTAAACAGCCGTACACAGCTGCTGTCAGCCGGAGCTCCATAGTGATACACACGTACACAAACACACGGTGCATCATTGGGTATACAGTGCAGCGCATGGACAAAAGGGACGGGGGCTTCATGTAGGATGTGGGGGCGGACCGATGGAGATGTTGCCCTGGGCAACTGATATCCCAACACAGCTCTGACCCCGGTAACGCCCGTGGCTCATTGAATCAATGGTAGTATTGATACACATGGAGAGAGTGAGACAACAGAGGAGAGAAATGAGAGGACAGTGAGTGTGTGTGTGATTAGTTGCAGAGTACATGCTTTATGTATCGCTGAGGTTACTTGTCTTTATGTACTTTCATCATTTTTACCTATACTGAAACTCAGAGCCCTGTATGATGCAGGTGTATTGATGTGTGTGTGTGTGTGTGTGTTTGCAATGTCCCACATACCCCTGTATGTATTCTCTAACCTTGTGAGGACGTGTGTGTTATTAGTGTCTGTAGCACTAATATGTGCCAGAGTGGTGCATTTATTAACTCAGGGATTCAAAGGCATCTAATATATGATTATAAGATAGTTATATCCATTAAAGAAAATACGATAACAATATTTGTTTTTTACAACAGCTATTGAGAGAAACTGTGAAGCTGTAAACACAAAATTGGTACAAAATCACTGTATCACAAGTTGTTGATAGTATTAATAACAGTTGCACGTCTAGCAAACACTGAGAAAAAAAAAAATAATTTAGAGTTGTGTTTCTGGCCATCCAACAATTAAATCCAATATTTGCTTTTCTTTGAGGTCTGTTTTGGTCTCCACCAACTCCAGATGGAAATAACTTGCTCTTTAGGTGCTAAATGCTCCACTATGTTCATCAATTAGTCACTCTTTGCTAAAACAGCTGCCTGCTGCTGGAAAGATAGCTAATGAAAAAAATGAAACTAAACTAAAACAGGGAAGCTAAACAGTTGGATGCTGATTCTCTGTTTATTCACCTCATAGTAATTTGATCAATTGGTAAATATTCGCTAGCACACCTTTAATTACATTACAACTGACAATTTGTAAAGTGGTGCAAGTACCTCATATAACATATAGGCTTTTAAATCAGGCATGTAACATACAATCTGCTATTAATGAGGAAGCAAACTGTAAATGATACAAAGTCAAAACTATAGAATTTAAAACAAGCTGTTGCACACGTCAATATACACGTCAATATTTTGCGCAAAGGAGTGGTTCATTTTCTACAAAGTCCCATTACCGGTACATAACTGGCCAGCATCGGCATATTCACAATAATACACATACGCTCTTCAAATCACCTGACGCACACAGGACAACACTTGCAACAACAAGCCATTCTTTAAGGTGCTGTCTGTTAATGCAGCGGCACGTCGTCCATACATCCTGACATCGGTGAAACGATAAAGCCGTTCCACACAGTAGGACGCTGACAGGATCTATAGCTGATCTGCTGATGTTGGGGCCGATAAGGGAGTATCTACCGCAAACCACCTCTGACCATCAAAGCCATCCCACTATTGTTCCCCCACGCACAGGAAGCAAGGTTTGTTGTGTTATTGTTGGATGAGGGACAAAGAGGGAGGGAGCTGCAATAAGGCTGTGTGTGTGTGTGTGTGTGTGTGTGTGTGTGTGTGTGTGTGTGTGTGTTTTGCCTACTACAGTATGTGTGATTTATGTCTCTGTTTCAATATGTGACCAGTGTGTCACACGTGTGTGGTGTATATTGATCATGTGTTGTGTTGCAGTAAGGGGAAGCGGTATGCTGTACCTGAGTCAGAGCGGAAGAGGAGCCTTAAGCGGCACCTCTGCTCAGCGGAACATGGAGCTGTGCAGGAAAACACCTGGGAGCTGAGGGAGAACAAACAAACCCAGGGAAGGGAAGAGGAAGAAGAGGGAGAGGAGAGGCAGGATGAGGAGGGGAATTAAACACAGAGGAGCGAGAGAGAGCAAGTAGCTGCCGTTGAAGCCATGTGGAGTCCAGGAAGAGAGAGTTCCGGTTTATACGTCAGTGTGGCATCATTGAGATTGAGCTGATGTAGAAGAAGTTGGTTTGTGAGGGACCAGAGCCATTTTAAAATGAGAGAACAGTATGTATTTTATGTCTGAAAACTCTGGCAGCTGACATCATGAGACCCAACGCAGCTCCTCATTCTTTGGTGCTTGCTGTCATTTCCCTTTCCCCCCCAATTCATTTTAGCTGAATGTCACAATTCCCCTGAGTTGATTGGAGGAATATTCAGATCACCTGCTGAGCAGAGTGTGATTAGTGGCTTCTAATTAAGTATTGAGAGCAGCTTGGTGCATTTCACCTCTTGGCCAATCAGAGTGTGAAGACGCCCTTTCTTTAGGGTTTAAGAGAGGTGGAGAATTTAACACTAAGGGCGTTCTGGTCCTTCCATGACTTCATTCAGACCTCACTTTAGAAGACGCAGCTAGAAACTCTGCTATTCTTTGATGTTGTTTGTTTTAGTGAGGCTGATTTTGGGCATTATGAAACTTTGCTGGAGTGAATAATAAATACCACCTTTCCACCTATTTACCTGCATGTGGGCAGGCCATAGTGCTATTCGTTCAAGAGTTTGTGCTTGTAGTAAACTAACTGCCCTCCCCCCGGCATTATTTTTTCTTCTTCCAAAGAAGTAAATTACAGAAAGAGTTTCAGAATCATTGCTTTATGCTAAGCTAAGCGAACCGGCTGCCGGCTGTCGTCTTATATTTACAGACAAATATGAGAGTGGTGTCAATCTTCGACACTAACTCGCGACAACAAAGCAAACAAGCGTATTTGTTGCACTTTTGCTCTGTAATGTAAGTATATCACACACAAGTCAAGGTACTGAATATAGCATAGAGTACAGACAAGAAAGAGAGCCAACTAGCGAACATTATCTGGACATCATAACCAGCTGTCCACAGCCACTGTTTCAGAGGACCTCAGCATGCAGTGTCTTTAAGGTGGTGGTATGCTCAAAAAGAAAACGAGTTCCCACGACATATTTGGAAGCAGAAGTTTTTATAGCTGAGAGAAGGGTGGGAAGCAGTGATGGTTGAAAATATGGGGATACTGGCTCACATTTCATCCTGGAACACATTCATATGTTGCACTCAGACAGTGACTGAAGTAGCTGGTGAAGGAATGAAAACAGATAACTTGAGAGAGAAGCATGCTGACGCCTTTGAGAATACAGGTTTGTTGCAGGACACAACCAATACAAGATTAAAAAAAAACAGTAATAGTGACACAAAATATGTTTTTGTATCACTTCATTTATGTAGAAAAAACCCAAATCAGACTTACTGACACAAAGTAACACAGACACACACCATAGACTGGCCCTGCCTAAGAAACAAGGCACACAGAGGCTCTGCTCAGTTGTCCAGACATCACATCCTTGACACAGTTCCCTGGCTGCCATGCAGCTGAACCGGGCCACTCCAAAGTTTCTTCCCACTCCGTCTCTGCAGATGGCATTGTTTGCAGACACAATTTTCATTGTATCTGGAGTAGGAGGGGATGGAGATCACTGCTGCAGTAGACGCCAAGCGCTTGTGTACTCAACGACCCTCACTGGCATTCAGGAGTTAGTTGCAGCCCCCCCCCCCGCTCTCCCCTTCTCCACCCCTCCCGCCACTGACTTCTGGGAGGTAAAGCCTGGATTTCCCCGTTTCCACTCTCCCTAGCTCTTTAACAACTAACGCCTCGCTCTCACCCTCTCATTGAGCACCACTCCTCTCATTTCCTCTCCTCCCCTGTTAAACCATTATGTCCTTTTATTCAAAAGCTGCCCCCCCCCCCCCACACCCCCTCCTGCTCTGTGCCTACCTGCTCTGAACCTGTCCTCGTGGCTTGATATATACTTATAGCAGCAAATTTCTCATTGGACCAATTCTATCTGACCAAAATCTCATTACTATCCTGTGAAAATATCCCCAGCTTTCGTTTTAAAGTTGTGGTATCAGACAAATAAATGTATGCCCGTGTGAGAGTATCATCCTCACTCTCTTTATCTTTGCTTACCCGGAATGCCTGTTTTTCTACCAGTCACCGAGACAGAAAGTGGCAACATTGCTCGCTATTTTCCTTCTCCCCTCGCCAAATCCATTGGATAAGTAATTACCTTCATAATTTAATAAGCAGGTACAGCAGAGATATTTAAGGCATTTTCGGATGCAGTTTGGTGTTGACTGTGCACCACTCCGGTGCTGTTTGGACCTGTCTGATTGTTTGCTTTGATTACAGGGTCCTCTGCTCAACCAAAGTATGAATATGTGCTGCTGAGTGAGCTACCGTAGAAGGACAGAGACTTTGCAGCGTGTGTGGACTGCAGTGATGGCTAGGTGTGCGTGCGCATCCAGTTTAAATGCGTGTGCACATGCACGTCTGTGCAGCACATTATGCATGTGGCTGTGAATGCAGGTGTGCACACGCTCACCGTATGAAAGCCGTCAAAGAATCTGTGCGGAGGACTTGACATCTGTGTAATTTACGGCGCTCTAAGGATTTTCAACTTTCGGTGAAGCAGCTGCATGGCAAAGCAACAAAGAGCAGCGCTGCCAAATTACAAAGGTGTCAAGCGTGGGCGTGTCACATTAATTACCTGCCGCCTCCTTTTTTTTAAATTTCATGTCTTTTTCAGTGGATCTTTGGACTCTTTATTTTCCATTTAAGATACTTAACACAGATGCATATGGCCCACTCAGGTTCTTATTAGTTAAGTTACTAAGTAGGTTTGTAGACTTAAAGCAGGTACTTAAATGGAGAAAAAGAAAGTTACCCCTCTGACCAAGAATATGTTTTTATGCCTCTAAAAAAGGTAATAGCAGTGTCAGTATTTCTACTGTGTAATGATAGAATTATGTCTCCTGATAAAATGAAGGCAAATTTAATAAACGAACATCCATCAAACTTCACATGTTTGTTTTGGCCTAAAAAAATATAAAGCAATACAAGTGAAGGACCAGATGACAGCAGACATTTCAGACAGCCATGCAGATGTGATAACAATAGATACAAAAACAGCAACAACAGCACAATTTAACACATTTAATCCAATAAACAAGTTATTTAATGAATGTGATAAATTACTCACTAAAGACCTTCCTTTTCACTCCAGCATTTTCTTAAATGAACACACTGTGTATTTTACAGTAAGCTTGTTTGTACCTGAGCATGTTTATATATTATTACGTGTATTTACATGGATATCTCTGTTAATGTGCACATTTGTTTTGCATTTTTGCTGTTTTTATGTGAAGCACTCTGAACGGCTTCTGTATTATATGGTGCGATACAAATTCTAATTGAATTTCATCTTCCCCCGAATAAGTGATTACACTACTTTACTAATTATTCAGTGAGCTGCTCTAGTCGTTACTTTACTTTCGTTACTGCATTGAAGGTGACTTTAAACAAAACCTCCAAGACCCACACGTCAAATATTCTGTATTCAACACATGCCAAAGCACTTCTTCACTCCTATTGCAACATATACACTTTTTTTTGGTCAATTTCCTTTATCAAAATAGACACTTCAAATTTGCTGGCATTTCCACGTCCACTTCCCATTTTTGTTTTGGCCCCAGGGGTCAGGTTATGACAGCTAGATCAACAATTTCAAACTTGTCATTTCATGAAGTCAGAGAACAATGTCCTCTGTTCCAGGATGTGTAACCTACAAACAGCACGGCTGAGGCCCACAGGTTTAGAAAAGCTATCATGTCACCAAAGGGTTGACTTTAGGAATCGTCAATCAGAGGAAGGAAAGAGTCTATAGTCTATAAGTCTTTATGACATCTATGTAAAAAGCTCAGGATCAATAAGGACAGGATCAATCAATAAACATACACACAGCACACGGTGCCGCTCTCTGAGAGGAATACCAGATGACGGACCATGACACACTCAGCACAACGTCATCAGGAAGCAGCCTTGTAAACAGGAATGACTGGGAGGAGGCTCAGCAACTTAGCAGAAAAAAGCCCCGGAGAGAAACCAAGTTCATGGAGGCATTTTTAGATTGACCGTTACAAATACACCTGTAACCCTGTCTCCCCTCCTCCCTCTCGTATTCTGTTTCCCTATCTATTTTTGTTACGAGGTGAATCCCAGCCGCCTTTTTGTGCGTCTGACATGTCATCCCCCTTTACTCCCTCACATGCTTGACTGTCCCACATTCGCCTTTCCACTCACTTTGCTCTCAAGGTTGTTGGTACAGTGAAGCCTAAATATATGTAATACAGAATACACCATATTTATGTTTTTGCCCCAAAAATACAGCAACTGAATACTACCATCAACACACAAGTACACACTCAATTTGTAGTGGTCAATGTATTTCAGGTATATTTATGTATATATATATATATATATATATATATATATATATATATATATATATATATATATATATATATACACATTTTTTTCTTCTTTTTTTCTGGTTTACCAGCCTTCTGTTGCTTCTCATTGGGGTGCAAACATGAAGTCATTAAAAAAGAGTTGAGAAAAGCATAACTCTGTTCTTAAAGCCTTGCTAGCAGCTCCACGAGGCTGCAGGCAAGGTGGTGCTTTGAGCTAAATGCTAACCTCAACATGCTAACAATGACAATGCTAACATGCTGTCATTTAGGGCCATATTAACACTTCACTGCCACCTGGGCACCAACAATATTGTTGAATTTATAGGACTACAAATACCAGTGAATACACCACACTGTCCTTCAAAAGCTATACTCACACATCACATTATATATTATATTTAATTTGGCTAACAGATCTTCGCATCCACTAGCCTCTTTTTTTTTTTTAAACTTTGAACATGCAAACTGTTGCATTACATCCTCAATCTTCTTTCAATTTTCATTTGGCGCTACCACTTAGCTGTTCTCCAGGCTTCTCTCTTTTTGCATTGTTTGGTTTGCAGGGTACGTGATTATTGAAAACACCGACCAATGAGAGGAGGGTCCGTCGGGTCGCCGTCGGACCGTGTGAGTAGGCTACAAGCGGCACCTGCGGATATGTTAAGTGAACCGGATATTTAGCTTCTGTGCTTGGCCCTCCAGAGGTCTTGGGCCCTTTTGGTTAAACCGGTCCAGCAGAGTTTTAGCAGGCATTATGTTTAACGTGGTCACCATCTTTGTTTAGCAAGTTTGTATGTTTACATTTTGCCATTTAGGACTTACCGCCACATTGTTCAAGTTGCTTTGAGCTGATGAGCTAGATGAAAAGTTGTGGGATCGCCCAAGTTTTTGTCTGTATGAAATTTAGAGATTCAATTTCAGTCTGGACCGAAGTGGTGGAGACACTAGCTTGGCTAAAAACAAAGATGATGAATATGTAAATAAGTGGATGAAGCTTATCATAAAATCGATCTAATTTGATTTGAGACACTTTGATGCGTTTTGCAAACATCCTTTCGCTTGTCAGGTTTGCGCTGATACGTGCATTTTTAATCTATTACTGCAATGGGGCCTTTGGAATAGAGGGACTAGCCAATAAGTGGTCTCAGTGCGGATAGATGTGGCTTATGATTGACAAGTACAGTATGTTTGAGAATAAAGGATCAGACTCATGAATGGCAGAGGATGGGTCAGACAGAGGTAAATCATTAACCTGTGCATGCCGTTTATTTCTGACACAGATATTATTATTATTATAACGGTAGGCCTACATGGAATTCATTAGAGTAGTTTCTGTACAGTAGAGAGCAGGGAAGTCCCCTGTGAGCCAGGACAGGGAGGGGAGGCTGGCAGAGGAATGCTGTTGTATACAGCCTCTTGGAGCTGAACAAAACCAGGCATTCCTCATGGAGGTGTTTATGCTCTGCAGCGTGGTGTGGTCCATCCTCACTGTTATCTGTTAGTGTCAGCAGTATGCTCATCCAACAGAAATAAAACCTAATTTAGAAGAGAGTTAACGACATACTCCCAATTTTGGCAACGCTTGAAGAAAGCATAAAGAATTACTCGGTTACATTGAGAAAATTTGAATCAGAATCCTCGCCCATAAACCTGCCATTGGAGAAATACATCAGAAATGTATATATATTTAAAAAAAATCTCCCCACGCCATTTTTTTGCTTTGCATCCTTTAGACTTATGTAACATGCATTACAGGACAAGCTTTGGCTATTTTCTTTGATCAATCCAGCCAGAAAAACATGTCCTGACAAATGCTATTTCGGCTCAGTTTTCATTAAAAAGTCAATGTTGCCTATGCTTGTGTATGAATGAGTTACTGAAGGTTAGGTATCCTGTTTAAAACACTTAAAACATGATGGTACAGTTATGTGGGGTCAATGCATGAAGAGTACAGACTGGTAGAGGATGCAGCCTGATCGAGTCCATATCAGCTGTGAGGCTTACACGGCTGTAAATCAGCCCCGGTTGGAACAACAGGGCTACAAACATCCGAGGGACTGCTGTTAGCGCTCGTCCAGAAGCACTCTGAGACAAACCGGCTAATCTGTGTGTTCTGCCCTCAGACATGCACCCCAATATATATTTTTTTCACATAGATTTGCTGTGTGTGTTTTTGTCTTCCCTCAGCGTGTCTGTCTTTCTTTTCTCCACGCCGTCCTCTCTCTCCGTCCTCGTCTCAGCAGACTGCATTCCAACAATTCCTCACTGTCAGTCCCTCTCATTCAGACCCATTCGTTAGATGCTGGCGACAGATCCCTGCTGAGACACGAAGGCCTTCAGCTGCTTTAATTCTGGCAAACTGATCAATGGTCGATCACCATAAAAGTCCCTCATCTAAGACGGATTATTACTCGGATCTGACTGTTTTTTTTAATGTGTGCGTATGCTGTTGCTGAATGTGAATAAATCAGCCACGGGTCTTTCTTGCACCTGAATCTACCCCTGTTTCGTCTTTTGATCTGATTCAGTCACATTCCTCCCCCTGGGAATTGGGGAAACCTGAGAGTCGGGGTGAGCGGTCATACTCGAGGCTCGAGGGGCCAGCTAATGACTTCCCATAAGTCCATTTGGTCTACATGATCCTCTGTTATCTCTGAGACACACGTGCCGGAGAGAGTCTATCCCCGCGACTAATCGAGGGTCAATTGTCTCCCCTCTCAACTCTGACAGCAGCCAGAAGTGCACCCCTGCACCCACATGTTGCACACAAACCCATGGCGCTTTTGTGCAACACGAATACAGTACATTCATGTTTTTCCTCCAGAGAAGCCGACCGTGGGGGAGAGCGCCCAACTATGCGATTACTGCGTCAAATAAACCGCTGAAGCTTCTGAGCCAACGACGGAAAAAACGCATGAAATCAAATGGCATCTTTGTTCAACAGGAGATTAGCTCAGGGTGCTGTGACCCTCTCCGGATCTTCTGAAAAGCTCTTAAATATTTCAGCGAGTACTGTCATTTCTCACTCAATTGTTAGGCATAGAGAGCCCTCTGTCCTCCTAAAGTTGGTTGTCAGCTCGGGACAGTGAGCGCACGCACACACGCGCGCGCGTGTGTGCGTGTGTGCGTGTGAGCCAACATTTGAGGGAGTGTGATGTGTTCCACACAACAGTGCTTTAACATGTGTGAATGCTTTTCATGTGCAATTTCAATGAGTCTGTGCGTATTTGGCATTTGGCATATGGTATGTGTGCATTTGTGTGCACATGCAAGAGTGTATTTGCATGCATGCATACAAATGTTACTTTCCGAAGACACATGTGTTCACACACACTACTGCGCCTTAAGTACTGGTACTGTACAGTATTTCCTGTTAAGTTGTCGCCTCTGTAGAACATGATGGATGGCCTTCTCTCTTTGCGGTTGTGGTGAGATGTTACAGTCGCAGGTGTGAGTGTGTGTGTGAGTGTGTGCCTATGAGACGAATGACGCTCCTATTTGGAAAATCCCTACCTCTAGTCAAGAACCTGCTCCTCCTCCGCTTCCTCCTCGTATCTCCTCAGAAACCCAACCACACCACACACTCATGTGGTGGCATAATATAATATACGTTTTGAGGTGTACAGGGTCGTAAAACTGGCAACAGATAGCATCGGTGAGGAAGAACATAAACAAAACTCCTTAGTTGTAGCTGTCTTTTTCAGAAGTTAAACTCAGCCCCTGGTATACATTATAATATCAGGCCCATATTTCACTCACCATGATCATGTCTACAGACTTCCATTAGTATAAAAAAGTACATGAGTAAAAGTATTTTGAGTTTCAAAAATTGGAAATATCTTTGGTACTTTCAACTGAGAGCGAAAGGCAAAGTAAGCTATATTTTACATCTACATGTAGAAAAAGATTTGTTGTACAATTTGACCATTTCACTTCACATCACCAGCGTTTCCTCAGCGCTGCATTACACCGGCATCCGAAGTCACAATTGTTACCCCATACTGCCAGCGCCTTGGCCAAACGTGCAAATATGAAACGGAGTGTAAATATAGCTCCATAGCTCATGCTGTTTCCTCCATCCACTCTTGTTAGAAAAACAATGGCATCCTATTATTCACCGGGCCATGATTGAACTGGAAGAAAAGACTTTTCGCTGACCGTTGGGACATTGTTCATAGCTATACAGCACAGTGGTGTCTGAGGATCCGTCTCCAACGCCTTTCAGTCAGAAACCATGTATGAATTTAATGAGCAGTTTTGTTCTCTACTGCGCTTCACCTTTTCAAATGTTTGTGTCTGATGATAAAAAAAACATTCTTGCTCTTTACCCCCCCTGTCCCGTGTCGTTTCAGGTCCACGAGGTTGGCAGGCTGATGTACTATTTTTGGGGCCTGGGTCGGCTGAGTTTAAACGTGCAGTGTCACCGTCGGGCATTGTTTAAAAATGTTCCCTAAACACGGGTGACCGTCAAAGGTCAGGACTCTGAGAATAACCCCCGTGATATTTAGAAACACCTTTTGTTTGCCGATAGCCCGGCTCGCCGTGATGCTGAGGTAACAAGAGGAGTCAGTTGGCATGGCAACTATCCCCGTGACCTCTCCAGCAATAGTAGCTGCATAAAGGTCCGTTATGCAATAGGCTGAATTTAGGGTCATGGGTTATTCATAAGTGAGGACTCTGCTTAAAGCGTCTTTTGTATAAAGTCATTCATGAATTAAAACAGTGGCTCTACGTCTTTAACTTTGAAGTGAAAAGTCACATAAACACTAAAGGGTCGACATGGCAAAGTGTCTCACTGTTCATAAATAACAAAATTGGACATGGAAGACAGTTATTTAAAGTTAACCTTTACCCATTGTTGTTTTTAATCATTTGTCAATGTGTCATCTGTTAAAAAATCTAGAATAAATTACAACATGGGGTTTGTGCACTCATAAACTGTGGAGGAAGTGTTTAGATCCTCTACTTCAGCATGAGTAACAATAGTAGCACAATGGGGAAAGTACTCCTTTAAAAGTGCTGCACTCAAAATCTTACTGAAGTAAAACTACATAAATGTGCTTAAGATAGTATAAATATAGTAGCTGGTCTGCAGACACATGACTGAGTGTTAAATGATCACATATTATTGGATTACTAATACAGATTAATTAACGTGTAACTAGGATTTTAGTTTGTCAAATTGGTGTTATGGCTAGATTGAAATGTACGTGGAGTACGTAAAGTAACATTAAGTGGAACATATTCAAGTTCACTACCTCAAACTATATCTCATACAATGGCTGAAAAGACCACTGCAGTATTACTTTAGGACCACAGCTCAAACGCTCCGACAGTTGATATTTTTACACCCTCAGAGTTAATAATACTAACATTTCAAACCAGATCATGTGGCAGAAACGGAATTCAGATCAACAGATCTGCATAAATGATTCACGACAGAGGAAACGTTGCTCAGAGGGGCTGCTGCGAGGCGGACGTCTGTGGACTGATGTCGCTTCTTTGTGCGCAGATTATCACCCATTCTTCAGGCAGGGGGCGGGAGAGAGACTCTTGGAAATGTGCTCTTCCCCTCACCACCACCACCACTGCGTAATCAGGCAGGTCCAGGGCTGACGGGCACCGAGCCACACGGGGCTTTGCTTAGTGATAAGACTTCTTGGAAGAAGAGGACCGCAAACCAGCGAGCTGACCTGCGACGTTATTTCAGACTTTTAGCGTGTGAGGTTTTTTTTTGTAACGCGTCACGGTTAAAGAGACCCTTGACAAGAGAAGTCAATTGGATATATTGTATTTTACATAAAGCGGGATATCTTTGGAGTAATTTAAACTTTCCTCACTTTCTGAGTGTCCTGGATAGTTTTGTTTGTGACTCGGAAATGTCATGAGGTATTTTGGTAACCTCTTGCGCTTTTAGCCGTAAAACGCGCACTTGTGCGCAAGGTGGACTAAAAAAAGAGAAGACTGGACATCACGTTGAAGACAAAGCGCCTGAATTAAGACGTGGAGGTTTATCATTCATCCAGCCCATTGGAGATCCCTTTTTTTTTCCTTTACGGGGACTTATTAAAGGTGCGTGCCGCTGACCGAGCACGAGCGCTTTCTTCTCCCTCCTCCTCGGATACCTCTACCGGAGAAACAAACAGTGGAGACAGACCGTCTACGCGCGCGCAGTTCCGCAGTGCGAGCCGCTGTCCCCCCGCGCGCAGTGCTGAGGAGAGAGGGACTCTCGCGCTTCCATAAATGCCCGGTCCGTCGAAGAGGCTCGAGGCTGGGCAGCAAGATGAGCTCGTGGTTACAGCTGCTGCTCGCGTTGCTGGCGGCGTGTCTGCGGTTTGGGGTAGCCGAGGTGAGTCTGCAGCTTTACACAGTTTGACGGACTCTTGGAAATGCTATTAGTGTTCAAGTTCGTCTCTCATACCATGCCAATTATTATTATAACGTGAAGCACCATGTGAGTTTTATTGGAAATTGTTACACTAGCCATACAAGTATGCTGGCAAATAACGACCTATATGGCCTACTGTTAAAACCCCTAACTTATGTGAGAGTGTTGCAACTATTCACAATAATTATTTCAAAATTGACTGTAGTATATGCTTGTTGTTTTACATTTTATGTCATATAATTCTATTGTTGGCTATTTTATTCTCTTTTGGAGCTAAATTAGAGTAAAATATGTCAAGCAGTGTTTTTCCTCATAAACACAAGACACAGACCAATATTACAACCAAATCCAGGAGTATCTTTTTTTTAAACTTTGGAGTTAGTGCACCTGCTCCAGTCTGGTCTTATAATAAAATACAATCTTTCCCATATTGCTTCTTTCGAGGGCTGGGATCCTCGCACTAAATAACTGTTATTCCTCCCATTATGGCGCTATGAATGATGCCCAGGGGCCACTCACGCAGAGGTCGTCCTCCTGTGGGTGACGAGCCTCGTTAGCCACGACAAGGCTCTTTTACAGCTGGATGCCCCACGTGGTGAAGGGATGCATTCATGGATGCTGTTCCAGATGTTGAGTCCATAAATTAGTCAGTGAGCAGCATCACACTGTGACACGCTGCTGTAGAGGCCAGATGTTAGTTAGACAACCAGGAGTGAACACGGTTGCAGTGACACATTTCTTCTCTCTCTCTGACTTTCACACCCACGGTGGAATATATTTGGAGGCAAAATAAAGTGTTGAGGTGTGAAATATTTGTCATGTATAAACACATCGAAACAAATGCCATCACGTTTTCACTGCCAGTAATTTACTTCTGCACTGCTGCTCAGTTTTAATAGACATCTGCTGTGTAATACTTTCTTCAAGAAGGAACAGGCAATGGTGACATAAGGATAAATGGGCAACGTCTGACCGTCTGCTGAGGTCAAGCAGGAAGACAAAACTTAAGCGAGGGTCCTGTCGAGGTCAAGTGAGGCTTAACTGACATTATGGTAGTTCAAAAAAAACATCTTTGCCCAAATGAATAGCTATAGAAGAAGGTTGAGATGCACATTGAATCAGATATAATATGTATTTCTGCCTCCGTTCAGATTCCATCTGTGTTTGCGACCCAGGAAATTCATCTCGACCGGTGAAACACCAGTGTCAGCCACTTGTAAAACTAACTGGGGTCAAAACACACAGTTAACAAGTCAGTCATGGGAAGTGGATATTTAAACAAGTCAAACAAGAGGACCCAACTGAGTTTGCCTTTTCTTCCTCCAGACAGAAGGAGGGGTTTGGTTTTGGATATTGCACCCAGGACTGAGTAACTTCTGCACTTGTTGGAAACGATTAGCTTTCAATGAAAGCACAAACAATATAAAAGAAGGGAAAATACGAGCAGGTCTTCCTGCCGAATGTGAACTGGCGTATTAAGTGCTTTCATTCCTCCTCTCATTCACTTAACCTATACAATTTGGTGTTTGCATGTAATCTACCATCACCCCGGCTACTTCACATACAAAGGTAGATTAAGGGTGAAACACAACTATGATGGATTTAAATTCCTGTCATCAACCCGTCTTTTCATTTTATGGCCTGTGAAGGCACCACATGTAAAAGAGAAGTCAAATGTGACAGGACAAGTGTTTTAGAGGGAGAAAGTTACAAAGGCTTTGAGGTATACAGCCAGGAATTCCCCGTGTCTAATTTTAAAGTTATGGTATGGCAGCTGTGAAATGATGGAGTCTGTATGCAAAATTCAATCACATCCCTTATAAAAAAGAGCATCATCGTGAGAGTCTTGAGAGTGAGTGATAATTTAAAAGTGTGCCTATGTATGAAGTGCATCTTCATTCAACTGTGGACCACCAGAGAGGAATCCAGACATTTACTCTTAGCTTAACACAAAATCGTCATTATCTTTAATTGCATCCGGCGCCTTTTCATCTCAGATTTAAATGCTGACAAAGGAATTAATTAAAGTCACGTTTATACACACATTCCAGCGTTTCAGTGACGGCATGTGAAACCTCACACGTGTGCCGCCGCTGCGCCGGCAGCAATCTCGACCCCCCCCCTAATTATGTAGGATTAGACGTTCCCTCTCCTCCCCTGGCCACTGCAGCCGCTGCCTGGCATCCCTCAATGTGTCCAAGAGACCTTCAGGGGATGGCAGCTTGCTTTCAGGCGATGCGTTGCCGGGTTATGTCGAAAATTAGTTTTCTGAACCATGTAAAATTGCAAAACGTATACAGGACAACCGGAATTCTCTCGACAATAAAAGAGGAACATTATGGTTATCAAGCTCTTAAAAGGGCACTAAACAAACTGGAATGACTTAAGCTTATACGATCTAAGAAATAAACAAACATCTTAAATATCTTGAGTGTTTTTTATCGCATATCGTCACATTCTTAGTTTCTAAGAAGTGGTACTGCTGAAAGTCTTCTGTGTTAGATTGACAGTAGGCCAACACTTGTCTGACAGCTGTCTCCTTCATAATGAATAGAGTTCTGCTGTTGCTCACTGATATCATCCCTCCATACTCATACTGAACTACAGGTCATATGAAATTCCCCTATAAGCAGCGTTTTTATTATCTTGATATATTGAACGTGTCATAATCCTCATCCCGTAGTTGCACGTTGGAACATTATCGATGTGTGTTTACACACTCTGTCTGTGGATTTTCAATCTGTTTACATCTGTTCTGTTTATCGGAACCAAAGTGTTTATTTAGTATTTCCTGCTCAGACACAAATCGTTATGACAGCAGGCACCACTGTTAACAAAGGCACACATCCTATAATTAACATCACACACAATTAGCCAAGCAGGCGGGTTGGCTACGTTTGGCAAAGGGAAGAAATCATCATCATTATGGCTCCTTAGGGGCATCGACAGCTCTGCAGCAGAGATGTAAGTGTAATACAGCAGGCATTCCCCCTCCGCCGTATGATTTAACTGTGAAAAGCCAACCAACAATGGGGGACAGTCAATGGTGTATAGTACGGACAGGATGGGAATACATGTCCATGCATGGATGGCTGCTTCCTTTAAGCTAAGACCTGCGTCCCCAGAGGGATTCATTATACTCTCCAGAACCTCAATGGCAGTGCACACACAGCTTACTGGACTGGACTTGCACGATAACATCAAACTGTATTTTAACCACGTTTTGCTCCCTTGAGATCATCTTCACTGCGAATGAAGCACGTCCGCAGCATTTAAACCAATGTGAGGAGGTGTCCCGACCCATGTCTGATCCTTGTCCACGTTAACCCGTCTTTTATTCATCTATTATCCCTCTTTTTTCTTTTTTGCAGATGCACCTCCCTTCTCTCCTCTCCATATCACTCCTTCCCCCATTTCCTGACTCCTTCCTGGCTCCTTTGACCCCTAAATGTTAGCAGATGAGAAGACACAACGCCAATAGTCATTCACCCTGCTCTTAGTGACCATTGTGTGTCTGCTTTGGTTAATACCCCCTCACCCTCTCAGCTCTCCTGCCCAGTAATGACCGGGGGGGTTAAACCCACAGTCAGTCCATAGAATCACAATGTAGAGCTGTTGCTTGGTTTCTGGTGTGGTGGTATGGAAATATGTAATCAAATGCATGATGCTTACGTATAAGGCTTGTGTTATCTTATCCTTTTGTTATTATCATCAAAGAAAAACTAAAGTGAATTCCTGTGGAGCAGAAACCTGATATTTTTTATATCCTTCATGCTATAAAACCCTATTGTCTTCCAAAAACTATTAACAACACATTAAAGAGACATCCGCTGCACAGAGTTTTCTATAAAAAGAACAAGTCAGCGAGGACAATGTTTAAAGGCCCAATCGGTCATTTTGGACAGTTAAGATTTGAAGTGTAATCGCATACAAAAAAAAAGGAAAATGCATTTGTTTGTTTCTCTCAAACAGTCAGAATTCACTGATGTAAACAAACCCCACTGCCCCAGAGAGCATTAAAAACTAAATCTATATTAGTCTTTGTATTTAAAGACCTGTCAATTTGAGACCTATTGTGCCTCAGTCAAGCAGGCGCACACACACACACACACTGAAACACTTTGTGAAGTGGATTGTTGCAGACGTGCTGCAGTGTTACTCCATTTCCTCAGAGAGAATTGTTTGGGAAACTCTGTAACGTCTAATGCAGGATGACCACAGGGTGGGAAAGTAGCTATTCGTATAGTCACGTGCACCGCTGGAAAGAATGTCCAAATGCTTTCACGTCTTTTCCCATAGTCATGTTCTAAAACGGTCCAGAGTATCTCGTTTCTATGTTCTCTTATGTGAATTTGTAAATACTTGTGTGTTTCAGGGGGAGCCTCTGCCTGCAGCCCTGGTGGAGCTGGTTAGAAACAGCCCCATCTCCTCCATAGAGGACCTTCAGCTGCTGCTGCTCACTGACTCCGTAGGTAAAGACCAGCGCATTCTGATATCACTGTTGATAATACGCTCAGACCAGACTCAGATTTTGGGGCTGTTATTATGGATCCTAACACTGTTACATTCTGTTCACATCTTATTTTAACCTTAATAACACTGGTGGGATTCTTCATTTTCTGTATTGTACAAATAAAATGTTGGGCAACATTGTTTAGAATGCAAAGATACTAAGGCAGAAAGTATCAGATATGTAGGCAACAATTTCATGAGAAACGCATGCAGTGCACAGTGAGTTATCATTATGTATTATTACATAAGAATATATGTTTCTGTATGAGTGCATGAGAGCGTTGCGCAGCCTTTGTGCTTATGAGTATCCTTTCAAAATAAAGTGCAAAATGCTTTGAAATCAAGCAAAGGCGGCACTCTAGATTCTAGATATACAACACATGAATAGTGATGATGAATGATGCACAGACAACAAAAATCAAAATACTCACTTATGTAACGATGTTTTCTCATAAATGCAGACTTAGTCATTTGTAGTTTGCGATGATAAAAGCTGAATCGAGAGTTCACTAAATAATACATGCGATGCAGTGATTAACTGAAAACTAACAAGACGTAATAATAAGTGGCTACATTTCTACAATGATTGTGATAAGTAAACATCGCGAGTGATAAAACCAACTCGAACAAACAAATGGAGTTATAACAAGGAGCAGAGAGGATACATGATCTTAGCAACACAGATGGAAATAAACAGAGTAAGAATTATAACAACAATGACTTAGGTCTAAGTCTCTCTCTCTCTCTCTCTCTCTCTCTCTCTCTCTCTCTCTCTCTCTCTCTCTCTCTCTCTCTCTCTCTCTCTCTCTCTCTCTCTCTCTCTCTCTCTCTCTCTCTCTCTCTCTCCCCTGTTCACATGCAAAGACTGTTTCCTCTCTGTACATGCAGAGGGCGCTAGAGGGCCTTAAAATAAAACGTACACCACATGGCGAAAACGGACCATTCATAAATCAGTTGCCGTGTTTACATAAGTCAAATGCTGTGTTTGTTTATTGTTCTGTCTCAGATGAGGAGGACGGGACTTCTGCAGCCAATGGAGTTCATAGACTACCAAGGAGCCTCGGTGAGCTAACCCCCCCCCCCGGTCCTTCCTTTCTATTCCCCCACAGTGTCATTTGAAAAACTGGTTTCTGGTTGTGATCAAGGTGTCAATTGTTTGTACATCACATAAGATGGAGACATCACTGCTGTTGCTCTTCTTCGGCTCTCAAAAACGATCATTCTCATGGTACGGCTGACACTTTGTGAGGATACATCTGTGTGTATTCATATCTATTAATGGGTTAATAGAAGGTTGTCGTGCTGACATGGAGGATTCCTGATTTTCCTCATGAATGTAAAAGTACTCCATCCTCATTAGTGGAGGGCTGTGGGTGTTTTCAGTCCACCTTCCTGTGAGTTGATTAATGTGACAAGTATGGCTTTAGTGACACGGTAAAATTCCTCGCATTAACCTTTTTTTTCCGCTATCATAATAAAGCAGATGTCTGAATTACTGGACCCCAATTTACAACCGTCTGGGTGACTTTGTTGGATTCCCTCTAGCATGAGGAGATACTAATGGCCTTACATTAATCATCGTGTAAACTATGCCAAATATCGTCTTTATGTGGCCTTCTATGTTCAAACAGAACGGTCTCGTTGAACAGTGAACCTTTGTGGAATGAAATTCCCTAATTTTTCTCCGTAACTGACCAACACAATGCAATATTAACAATAAGTCTGATTAGAAGAAGCTGTCACATATCTACTCATTTGAAATGCATGAGTTTAATTTTCACCTGCTTGTTTCAGCAAGAAATCAGTCATCCCATAAATACACACGCAAACCAGCTAGATGAGTCACTACGGACGAATGAGTCCGCACAAAGGGATTGAAAGTAATTAGGCCGCTCATATTTGCCACAAGCTCAGCTCCTAGCAACTTGGGAGGGTTTAGATTTCTGGAGCAAATCATAAGGAGTCCCATGTGCATGTAGATGTTTTACTTATTGGTTAAACAAACACTCATATACAGGGAGGGGGTTTGCTAAAGTCAGTGGTTAGTTGTCTTAATAGTCAAATAGATCAAAATTATAATTTTAACAATAGCGAATAATAATGCTAACACAAGTTCAAACAGTCATACTCACACTCATGGATGGATTACTGAACAGGCCTACGGGGCAGAGGCCCAGGGGCCAAGGGGTCAGGGGCCCCCTGAGTTTTGCTTGCAAAATGTCACAGAAAGAGACGCCAAATAACCACAAAGACACACAGAGCCACTACAAAGAGAGGCAAGATGACCAAAAGACCAGCAAAACAACTATGAAGAGACGCATTAGTGACCACATAAAAGACACAAAATGACCACATCGAGACGGAAAACGGCCACAAAGAGATGCAGAATTACCATAAAGAGAAGCAAAATGCGTTAAACAGATGCAAAATGATTTTGTGTCTGTGCTCAGGAGCCCATTGTTTCTTAATCCCTCCATGCTCAAACTCAGTCCATATCTCGTCCCTCAGATGCCCAGCCGGCTCAGCAGGCTCTGTGCAAAGTTCGTACAGAGGTGGTTGAGGTCACCAGGGCGATGTTGGACCGCAGCAACGCTAACTTCCTGTTATGGCCGCCATGCGTCGAAGTGCAGCGCTGCTCTGGTTGCTGCAACACCAAGAGCCTGCAGTGCGTCCCTGTCGTCACGCACACCAGATACTTGCAGGTAAACAAGCAGAAACGTACAGAAACCCACACAAGTCTAAAACACACACATGTAAGGCTGAACTATGTTTGTGTTGTACTCAGAATTATTATTGCCAACCTCTGCAGGTAATGAAGATCGAGTACATCAACAAAAGACCCACTTACGCTAAAGCTGTGGTGTCAGTTGTCGATCATGTGGAGTGCCGATGTCAGCCGGCTCCACGGCCTCCTGTGCCCAAGAAAAAGGCATCGCGCAGACAGCATAACCACCAGCATCGAAACCACACACTCAGCCAAGGACACGGACAGGTAAATTATGAATGCTATTTTGCGTGCTAATCTGCTGCTGGGTGAGTGCTTTAGAAGTAATATTTGTGTATATGTAAATGTAGATATAGACCAAACTCTAACCTTCTACTCTCTGTGTGACTGATACATTGAATTTGTAGGCTTAATGAACTGTACTGAGATTTAGCTGAATTGTATATTGTTTTGTTTTATTGTGAAAGGCCAAGGTGCACTCCAAGGATGAACTCCATCAGTGGGATGATCTGAAGCAGAACCAGAGGGCCAACCTGGAGGACCTCCTGGAGCAGCACTGGAGCCCCAGAGGAGACACCTTCACTCAGCCCGAAGAAGGGTACAGCCTGGCTGGGAAAGACACATCTCGCACCGGAGAGGCTGTTCTTTTTGCTCCACATTGGGCGCATAATGCCACCACGCTCCTTGGGACTAAAGACCAAACTGAAAATCTGGAGGATGTGGAGAAGAAAAATGGAAGGATCTCAGATGGCAACAAGACTGTTTCCTCAGTGGATAATGTTGGCGTGGAGGTAAAGAACGAGTTGGTAGAAGGTGGGGAGGGGTTGCTGCTCCTCAGCACTGACGGGAAGGTTAACGAGGGAAACGGTAGCAGGGACGAAGGCACGCAAACACACAGTCCATTATGGCAAGACGACAAATCCAAACTTTCAAAGAGCCACACGAGTGGATCTTCTCACCCTGGTGATCAGAATCCTGAAGCCAAGTTCAGTCCTACTGAGGCGCCCAGTGAGAGAGTTGGGAGCAGGTTAAGAGCGACTAAAGAGCCAAATCCGGAGCCTCGACAACAGGCGAGACGGAGAGACAATGACACTCCTGAGGAGGTGAGGATATTACAGATTGAGGAGGAAAAACTGGAGCAGGAGAGACAAGAGCTTCTACTTCTCCACAAGAGGCTGGACCAAGAGAAGGAGATACTGAGACAGCAGCAGGTGAAACGAGAAGAGGAGGAAAGACATCGCCTGCATGGTAAACATCATCATCATCTCCAAACAACAACACAGTATCCAGGTACGACACATTATTTAATACTTTGGGTTAATAGAAATAACACAAATAAGAATAATAGCATTTAGATACATGTCAGTAAAATGATGTGCTAAATTAAAAAGTTGTTGTTTTCTCGGTTGTTCCATTGTACATTTTAAAGTATTTTCACAATAATAAGCAAGAAAAAAAGTAATATATTTTTGGTAATATTAATTAATAACATGTAAATCCTATTTTAACAGCGACAACATCTACGACCACCACACGGCAGCCATCGGCTCCAGCAGGCCCCAGACCCCCAGCCCGTCCGAGGAAAAGGATGAGGAAGAATCGCAAACGAATCAGCAAGGCAGCTATGAGAGCAATGCTAATGTAGAGCTAAAATAAAGCCAAGTGAGTTTACCAAATATTTAAATAATGAAGAAAAACATACTGAAATCATTTATGAACCATTTAAATTGCAATGACTGAGTGTAATATTTCTATTTTCTGATTATGAAGTTTAAAGTACGTCTTCCTATGTTTCCCCCCACAGGACACCAAGTGAACTTGGTGTATTTCGTGGATCCAGAGGTGAAGCAGAGTGACTCCCTTCATATAAGTACTTATTCACTCCGTAACACTACTAATGACTGTCTGGTGAACCTGTAACTACACCTGTGTGGAGTAAGACGAGGGTAAGAAGAAAATGGAATATAAATAAAAGGTGGACCTTGTCAAGAAAACTCGCTGGCCTCGACAACGACAGTATGAACACTTACAAATTATGTTCAAGCGCAGAACCTGTGGGGGACTGAAACGGCATCGCTGTAGGACTGTGGACAATAGTGCAATTTCAAAACTCTTCTTGCAACCTTGTTTTGATATCAACAGAGAGGAACTGCACTTAGATAATGACAGAACCAATCTATATGGGGTTTAAATGACAAAGTCTGTGGCTGAAAGACTTTTTCGATTGCCACAATCAGATGGACGACAAAGGACATTTGATGGAAAAATGGACATAAAAATGGACATTGCTCTTTTGTGTCATTGAAGATTCTGTTTTATTTTAATCAGATAATCTTAGAAACAATCATCTGCAACAACAAGTGATGTTGACTAAAATGAGCAGTGAGGGGCTCAGTGTTGGGAAGATAAGGCTGTGCAGATCTACCGTACCAAGGCCTGATATCATCTATTAGCTCCGTAAAACAGCAATGGTCTCTCATTAACCGTATTTAATTATATTTAACTCATTGCAAACACTGGAATTACACAGATGTGATAAGAGAACAAAAACATAAATTGTTGCATTTCAAAATCTCATCGCAGGTGTGAAGAAAAAGGTGCTATCTGAATACGAGGTGATAGCGTTACACCTGTGACTTGACGTCGCTCTATGTTTCTTATTTATTTATCTCTGCCATTTTCTTTGGATTAACTTTTTTTTATACAACATACTACAAACAAGATGTGGTTCGTGATGGCTGGGTGGTTCAAACTGAAATATAAGACGGCAAGATAAAAAAAAAGATCAAACACTTCTGTGTTCCTCCCAGGATCATGCAGTGTTTAACTTCTATGTACAAAAAAGTGTTTGTTTTGTATGACTAAGAGTGTGATGTTGTGTGTGTAAGGGCTTGGGCCCACACCTACACTGCTGTCATGTATCTCAAATAACTAATCTGTTTGTCTCTGTCTCTTTCTCTCTTTGATAAAGACATGTCTCTCTTCCACTGAAACAATCATGTTCCTTTAAACTCTGGGAGGAGGGGAAAGAAACCCTGACCTACACATGTTTCTTTACGTGCCCCCACTGTTTTATTAATCTACAACACATTGTTTTTGACATTTCAACTACAGGAAATGAGAAGGGTCAAAAAAAGAAAATCAAGAGTCACTTAAAAGGACAGCAAAAAGCTAAACATTGCAAATTCAGACACTGTTTTTGTGTCCTTTATATTTCCATTAGTAACAAAATGTGGAAACATGCTGTTGATGCTATTTGTGTACAATAACCCATAATCGGCCAAACATCTTAAGTTATTGAAAACATGACCCACACGTTCTTTATGCCAACTTACAACTGTTACTGTTTTTGTCTGTTTTATTATGACAAAAAAACAAAATGTTTGCAATAATTAATGCTATTTTCATATGGGTATAAGAAGCTAATGTGCTTAAATCTACTTTGTTTTGTGTTTTTATTCCATTTTCACCAGTTTCTCTTCTATATCCACGAATTAGCTTCCAAATGTTTTGTCATGAAATGTATAACATGCCATTCAGAGAAACTCTCACTGGGCCATGAATATCAACACGTGATGAGCAACAGACAAATTAGAACGAAGCTCATTAAGTTATTTTAAGAGTCCGTAGTCATGCTAGCTGCTCTGCGAGGTTGTGCTTATGCACAGCGATGCTTCGAGCTAAATGCTAACGTCAGCATGCTAACATGCTGATGTTAAGCAGGTTTCATTTTCACCATGTTTTGCATCTAAGTTTAGCATGTTGGCATGCTAAAATGTGCTAATTATTATTACACAAACACAATGTAGAGCTGAGGAGGCTGGGAATGCCTTTAGTTTTGCTGGTATTTAGTCATAAACAAAAGATTTTGACAAATTAAAATGTTGACCTGAGGATTGTACTAGAAGAAGTGAAGGTATCACCAAAGTGATTGAAATTCATCCTTTTGTGGCACATTCATGGAAACCCATCTAATAGTTGTCAAGGCATTTCATTATTGTCCAAAAATGACACGCTCATTGTGTTTCTAGAGCTAAAGTCAGGGGATCACCAACGTCGGTAGGATTCTCCCTCTAAACTCTATGGATGTCTGCATCAAATTTGAGAGCAATCATTCCAATTACTTTGGTATTTTAGTCTGAACCAAAGCAGAAAACTCTAAACTCTTGAAGGAAGGATAAAACCTTTTTATGACACCATGAACTCTTTGACTTTCCTACCACCTCGTGAACCCAGGTGGATTTATTTAGTAAGCCTGTTGTGTCTACACAGTGCATCTGCAGCCTCCAGAGACGTTATTGGCTCCCTAAATTCAGAGTTCAGCACTGGCTTGTATTGAGCGTTAGTCCCAGTGATGTGCGAGGTTTGTTCAATCTGACAAAAGAGAGAGAGAGAGGGAGAAAATAAAGAGTGGGGGTTGATGTACTGTAGGTGAACTCTGGCACACGCTCTCTTTGTGGTTTTTCACATTTACCCACTTGACTCTTGGCTGCAAAAACTCCCTAACTCAGCAGCCAGCTGCACAGTTTGTCTGCTAATTATCTAGTCAAGAATCTGCTCCACCGTCTAAATGAAATCATACGAGGAATGGCTTTCACAATAAATGTCCTCAGATTTAAACCATCTTTAGAGTAAAGGGGACTTACTTACATGTATGTAATTATGGTCTTTACACATTTAGTACTTAAAGAGCTGCGTCCTTGGTCTTCACTTTATATTATGTGCATTAATCACTGGGTTTGATGTGTGTACCAAATGACAATTTTGAAGACAGCTGTTAGCATCTGTCTCACCCTTAAACCCCCTTGTACGCAAATTCAGTGTGTATTCTGGGATTCATGCATTCCTTCCCGTTACCCCACTGTCAATCTCACACTGACGTACTACCTCTAAACAGCAGACTATCTCCAAATTCAGCATGGAGGTGGGATGCCTGTGTTTCCGCGGGTGTCCCAGCAGCTCCCCACCCCCCGGGGACTTCAAACAAGAGCGGGAAAGAGAAGTGCGTGGAGGCTTGTTGGCTGTGACAAACACACACAGGGGTCGACCACCATGACAGAGTGGGAGGTTCTCTGAGGGACCAGAGACCGTGACTAAAGACACGAGATGGTTCATAGCTCACTGATTGACCTTAAAGGACGATATGGCTTGTTGGGTCTAAACAACACCATTACCTAACCAGCAAACAACCACTGGAACAATATAATGACCTATCAAGCCCAGTACCCTACAAACAATATATGGAAGACCAACCAGCTTACAAACCATGACCCGGCCATTATCATTAGTTAGTTCCAATCAAAGCCGGTTGCTTAATGTTATCTGTGTTGGGATTTATTGGTGGAGCACAGCTGGTGGTTTAACTCACGTCGTGGGGACATAAGTCTCACAGTCACATTGTGGGGACTCGTCCCAATGTCAGGAAAAAACTGTGTGTCCCCAAAGAGTTGGTTTAAAGTTTGGTTTAGGTTAGAATAAGGGTTGTGTGAAGCGTAACGTGGGGTATGGTTAAAGTCAGGGTAAGTTTCTAGAGAATTACTGAATACAAGGTCCTCCTAAGTAATAAAAACAAGTTTGTGTGTGTGTGTGTGTGTGTGTGTGTGTGTGTGAAATCATGCATTGAAACATGTGGTGGGCCTCTGGGAGTGTGCATCCATACAGAACAGGAGAAGCTTCCATTGTTATTTAACTAAAAGCCTGTTTAGGTTCTATTCTTGTTCTTTTCCCCTATCTCGTTGATCGGAGGGCGGGGGACTCCCTTCATTTTTTCTAAAATGTCAAACTGCACATTTTCAAACATCAATGAGAAAGCATCGTTGTTACTTCTATAAACCTCTGTTCCAGGGTTTCTCCATCAAAAAAGAGATGTTTAGTCAGAGTTAGTAGTGAAAAGGTCATTAATCATAATTCTTTTAAACCTCCATGCTGTGAATGGTGGTAGTTTGTACTTGTGTTATAGAGCATGCAACTTTACATTGTAAGACCGCTTATTTCACACTCATTTCAGACAGAGCAGAAAAAAGGGGAAATGCATTTTAACATCCACAACAACATAGTATAGTGCCCTGACAGACTTCCTTTAAAGACATTACTGTCTGTGTTTTGGTATGACCTGGATTCCCCGATGTACAGTAGTTAGGAAACAGGAGGCCTCTGAACAGGAGGTTACACAAGCATCCGTGTGGAGCCACGCACTCCCTACACCTTCCAGCACTTTGATTTTCCTGTTTTTATGTACGACAAAGGAAAGGGACATGTTGTCCACAGATGAGCACACAACTACCCCGTCATCAAGCACATACACACCTACTCTGGTCTTTCCATCAACACACACAACGTTGTTCTTTCTTTTATGTTTTCACTGACTCAGATCAATATGAATCCTTCAGTTGTTCACTCACCCTTTCCTTAACAGGGAACAATAGCGGACCGACGGAGACTGTGAGGAATGTGACTGTTTTTTTGGGGGCTGAGCATCTGAAAAAGCCCGGAATGCATGGGAAAACACATCAAATCGGTCAAGGCCAAACAGAGGAGCGGGTGAGCGCCTTCGCGGGCATCATGACTCAGTCGGTGAGTGTCAAACTGCTCCTCAACTTCATCGGACAGGAAGTTGTACCTAGCGATGGGCTGAAAACACAGGAAGTCGATATCGGCATGCCTGGAATTCCAGCATTGTGTTTTCTCTACAGAGACGAGAAAGACTTGTGCATCGCTTTATGCACATGATATAAATGTGTTACAGCACTGCAACCTCCTACGCGCATGTACACCACACACACTTGCTTCCATAAACTGACAGACCCTGAATACTCTGCACAGCCCTGTCAGGCTACACAGATGTGCAGTTAAACAGAGCAATAAATTAGATTACAATGTGTGTGCATGTTAGAGAAAGAGAGGGCCTATACACAGTTCTGCAAAAGCCTTTAATCTAGACCTCAGCTGCCAAATTATGTCAAGGCCACATGTGCACTGGCATGTTAGCTTTTTCTATGCGTTGTGGCCTGAAATCCACACCCAAATGCCGTTTTATGTCACTGAAAACTGAGCTTTTGTTAAACTCTGGCCAGGGTGAAATTATTCAGAAACTACGATACTAGACAGGGAAAACAGAATTTTTGGCATTGGAGATTTTTGAGAATGAAGGAGAAAAAATATGCTGTTAACAAAAACACCTGTGTCCGTGTGGACGAGGCCTAATGGCCACTGTGGCCTACATTTATGTCTAACCTGAAAATGTTGCACCTGTTCACATATAGACACACACTCGTGGGTAAGTCCAGTCATTATGTAGAAAATGTAACGGTCTTGCTCTTGGGTTCACAGTGAATGTGATTGGAGACAAGGAGAGAATAGTTTATGTCTGAAAACTCTGGCAGCTGACAGTTTGAGTCCCAACAAATGAGAAGACTCTTAGAAACATTACAGCTCGGTCACGTTGTAGCACTCCCTCATTCTTTGGTGCTTGCTGTCATTTCCCTTTTCCCCCCAATTCATTTTCGCTGAATGTCACAATTCCCCTGAGTTGATTGGAGGGTTATTCAGATCACCTGTTGAGCAGAGTGTGATTACCGGCTCCTAATTAAGTATTGAGGGCAGCTTGGTCCAATCAGAGTGTGAGGACATCCTGTCTTTAGGGCTTAAATGAGGTGGAGAACTGAACACTCAGGGCATTCTAGTCCTTCCTCGACTTAATGTGGACCTTATTTTAGCAGATTCAGCCAGAAACTCTGGTCTTTAGGCCCATTTGAAGTTTTTCTGCTGTCTTTTCTTTTCTTCTGGTTGAGTTTTTTTTTTAAGATTATGGAACACCACTTTCTGCTTGGTTACCTGAATCTGGGCAGATCTTATAGTGCTAATCATGCAAGAGTTTGTACTTGCTTAACAATAACGCAGGCTTTATTTTGGATTGTTGTGAACATTTTCATTGAAATCCCTTTTCATGCACATTTCTTTTTTGAGACATTTTATTATAATACAAGAGTGATGGATATTTTAAAAGATGAGGATGACAGACACAGTTTGAAAACCACTGATCACAATACAATTCAAGTTCTCTCTAAAATGGTTTCAACAAATACTGAACATTACAGCCTTCTATTGCAGGACAGTTCCATCAGACTTTTAGCTTGTTTTACCTTATAAACTGGCAACTAAGAGGCCAACGCAGTTTGCCAGCCAGCCTGAAAACTTTAAACACCTTGTTTATGTCTGGGTGTTTGTGGTGAGAAGGCTTTCTTAAAACATAATTTAAGTTATGAGCACAATACAAAAGTGCAGCAGACATTGCTAACTTACATTATTTTATCAGCAGTTATAAAGCCTGTACTAACATACCTGAAGGAGATGGTAAGTCTCATGTATTGGCACTGAACATTTTCTATGTACATTGTCATTTAATTTAATGTCTCTGTTGGCCCCAGTCGACAACTAAAGACTTGCACACAGCGGCATTGCTGGTGCCACGCAACATGGCAGCACATCGGCGTGCGCATAACATACTATATATATACATTCAGGAACACATTGGCTACAGTATTGACAACAAGGTCCTAACTCACACACCTTTGTGCAAACGTGCATACATGACCGCAGCGAACATGGCTGTCAGCAAACTTCCACACTTTTCCCATGAAATGCAGTTGACATAATTCTGCGTCTTCCACCTCTGCTGTGAGAGAGAGAGACGGGGAATTCAGGGAAGGAATAAAAAAGGGCTACATTTCAACACAGCTCTTAAGAATCTGTGTGTGTTAGACATGTCCATACATCCTGTGAGCAACATATTTACATGTCTGGGAAAATATACAAGGAAGGAAGTGATGATTATGATGAATCTCTCTGACCAGGAAATGAAACCATCTGAACTTCACAAAGGTATTTATTTTAAGGGGGGCGTTGTATTGTACTATATCAGAGTGTAAGGTGCTTCTGTTATTTCATTCTGACCTGGAATGTGTGAGGAAGTTTCAAAAAAAAAAAAAGTCTGACTGAAGTCCATCCCGTAGATTTACTTGCATCTCATAGACTCAGAAGGCTCAGCTCACTACTGCCCTCCATTGTCCAGGCATCCAGCCCGATGTTTGGTCAGATATAAACCAATCAAAATGGTTCATTTCTAACGTATACAATCTAATTCAGTGAATGCATTTGTTCACAGATTGATTCATTGTTATATCTGCTGAGAAAAGCCTCATAGGTCCTCCTTCAGTTCACTTTGCTGCTGAAAGCAGCGGGGAGGTGGCAGTACCCTGAGGCCAGTGCGGTGCCCCCCTGAGGCCAGGGGGTGAAAGGTTCTGAGGTGTAGGCTGGAGGCTGATGGCTGCTAGCGGCCTCGCTGGGGCCCGGCTGCACGTCCGTTTGGTCTGGACACTGTGTGTTCGCGTCGGCGCCGCTGTGAGATACAAGATCTTGTGTGGATCTGGAGACGCTGCGGCCGGGCAGACACACATAACCTTCCCCGTAAAGGGCGAAATTCAACGGCGAAGGAGATGGAGAGTCGACTGATGGGGTTTCTTGTTCCCTCTCTTTCTCTTCACACTTAACATCCGCTGACTTGAGGCTTGCCACTGACGACTATCAGATAGAAACAATGCAGTGGGACACTTAATGTCGGCAAAGTTTAGAAATTAATGACATTTCTTTGATAACGACAAGAAGTAATCAGCTACCTCACAGATAAGGGCTTAATGCCGACACACTTAATAAGTATCAAAACTCTGATGCAATGTTAGGAATACGTTATTGGACAGTATTTCAGCAGTTATTGCATAGTTGATTTAGAAATTCTCAGCACCTGGGTATCTGACAAAAGACACTGGTTGTGAGTAACTAACCTGACAGAAGATGTAGGGGCCGCTGAAGCTCATGGAGGATGTGTCACAGTGTTTATCCTTCTCAGCAGGGGGGGGCAGGTTATCACACTTCCAGCAGCCCTCGTCCTGCTCCAGACGCTTTTGTTCCGTGTCCTTGGTTGGCCACAGCAAAGCGACTGAGGAGCTGTGTGGGGGGGAGAGAGAGAGAGAAGACAAATTAATTCATCCTTTCATGCCTTTCCTGAATTATTACAGCTGTATTTCACACATATTTTCTTCCATGTTAGCAACATTTGTTATTATTATTATCTGTCTCTAGTGTTGAAGTGCATTACCATGTCGACACGCTGTCCAAACGCATCACTTTGCTGATGGTCATGCTCTCATTCTGCATGAGGGTCCGGTTGGTGGAAGACTGGATCACAAAAAATACATCATGTTTTACACATTACAACATTCCTTGATGCACCAGAAATGGAGATAATTACAACAAACTGTAGAATTATCAAGTCTCACCTTGATCTCGGACAGGATCTTGCTTTTGCCTGGAGAAGGGACTGAGTCCACCCACAGAATTGCCCTTCTGTTTGTTCAAAATATACGACGTAAAAAGAGTTTTATTAAAGACGACACGTCGTTTATGAAACTTTATTTGGTATGTCGTAAAGCCTGTGTGCTCCTTTAATGTTTTACAAGGCAATATATTTCCAGAATGAAAACATCTGTTGGTTCAAAGTAATGTGAGGTATTGCTTGTATTAAAGTACATAAAGTACCTTTGACAAGCTGGAATGGTGCAGTAGAGTGTGAGGAAGACAGCGGCCACAAACACACCGATGGTGAAATAGATCAGCGTTGTTGGGGACCAGATGGCTGTCAGGGGACAGAAAAGAGAATTAATGATGATACTGATAATAATCTCTCATGGTATGTATTATGATGGGGTTTTTTTTGGCCCCATGTTGTTTACCTTTGAATAAACCGGACATGAATAAAACACAATAATATAATATAAGTTCCATAGGAAATGGGTGAAATCGGTTTCTTTATGTTTGAGCTGTGCATTATTTTGGTGCCTGTGCTGCTATTGTAAAGTACCCTCTTCCGAGGTCCAGTCTTCAGGATTGGTCCATTCAGAGGGGATTCCTTCATAGTGCTTGGGGACGACCAGCGACCTGACCTTGACTTGGTAGTCCTGGGACGGGGCCAGAGAGGCTCCCAGGATGCTCAGGGGCCCCTCTGAAATGTTCTGCAGGACACACGATCCCTGAAAAAAAACATGTATGGAGTAAATGAACTGTTCATAGTTAGCATGAAGGGATTGCAAAACAGGGGAAAACACTCACCTGATCCTGTTTCCTGTAATAGCACACCTGATAATACAGTCTGGGTTTTGAAGCTGTGCTTGGATTCGTCCATTCCACCATCCAGTTGGTGTCTTTCCGCCTCACCTTCACCTGATGCGGCGGGCTGGGACGAACTGCGCAACAAGAAAGTGTTGCAGCATACAGTCTTGATGGAAAAGATTTGTTTTTGTTTTGAAACAACCAAATCATGTGTCGGACATTTTAGAGAGGGTTCAGTATTTAGCAGTAAGTCATGGTGAGTCCTAAATGGGAGGCACCAGACTGCTGTGTTTGAGCACAACATAGACCAGCATAGGTCAAATAAAATGTGAGTTTTTGAACAGGCGTAAACAACTTTTTTTTATAATTTCCTGGTAAGAGTCTTTTTGTTTGTTTTGGAGTGAATCTTTTGTGTGTTATCTGCAAGTTGTTTTATGTCTTAATAAAACCAAAACAATCTGATCATATCTTATTGTCTTGCGATAAGCAGACATGGATGCAGTGGTGCCAATCAAACACTAGGTGGGGTCCCTCAATCACAGCTCTATACCCAGCGCTGTGTATCTATCTGCACGGCTCCCTGCAGTGTTACTGTGTGTCTTCGGCACGTGATGTCAACTCCCTCCACCTCTCGATCTCTTGTACAACGTATAACGCGTCCGTCTCCTGTCCACTCACTGTGTTTGTCGACCTCAAAGCTCTTGGCTGTGCGTGCTGGAATGAGTTCCACCAGCAGATGTGCGGGGTCTGCGACAGTCAGTGGGCAGCTGTACCTCAGCACAGCCATGCCGAGGTCAGAGCTGACCTTTGGGTTCACACAGCATCTCTCGGACCTGAAGGCAGGGAGTAAAAGGAGGGGAATGAATGCATGATAACGGGATGCATTTTGTTTTCCAGCCTCAACCTTGTGGTATTGTCCACTTACGGCGCACTCTGGTTGTGTCGACATTCCAGCTGGTAGGTGATGAAGTGATCCACCTCTCTGCTCACCTCCCAGCTACACATCACCGCCTTCTCTCCATCCAGCACGCAATGCAAACTGGGAAGCTGCCCAGTGTCTAGAGTCAGAAAGAGAGAGAGAGCAAATAACAACAGCTGCAAAGCATCTGAGTGTTCCCATGACAAATGGTCAGAGGGAGAAGATTAGAAATGTGAGGAAAGGAGATAAGGAGCAGGGTCTGCATCAGAGGAAAAAAGACCCGTCTGGAATAAAATGATCCGGTACATAAAAAATCCGAGCCAAATGGTTTCACTCAGAAATGTCAGAGACGGAACTAATTTGCACAGATAAGTATGCGCAGTTAATGGGTTGCATTTGGGTTTTGACTCACCTTCAGTGCGCCAGGTCACCACAGGACTCCAGTCGCTCCACTGACCCACGCTGACCCGGGCCCTCACCCTGGCCTCGTACCTGCAGCCCGGGAGCAACAGTCGCTCCTCTAGTTTCACACTGGTGTTTGTGAGGTCCTCAGTCTGTAGAGAATGGAAAGCGACGCGTGAGAGTTCCAGGAACTGCTGTGCATTTATTTTGGTATTGTGAAGATTTTCTTGCAAAACCTATGTGCTACACGGAAAAACACTCAAGTATACACAATTACTCCTGATATTATAATGACCAAACTCCATATCAATGAAAGAAGAAAAACATTGCTTATTGCCTTTAGCAATGAGTTTAAACAATACATTCTTTCAATTCAACACTCTCCCAACCAAAAAGCAATCAAAACCGTTAGTGCTTGTACTGTGTTAAGAATGATTATTTATAGATATTTAACCCCAGCCCCATACCCCAAAGTGAAACTGAAACGTAAGCGTTTTTTCTTCTTCTTCTCTTTATTATGTGTTCCCTTTTGTACATCTAAGTTGACATTAGACAGAGAACTCCAGGCGCGTCTCTTGAAGTGGATTTGTTGGTAAAAACCCTTGAAAATGTAAGATGTCTTTATTATAAGAAGAAATGACACAAAAAAATAAGATTAAGTTAGTTTACAGAATATTCAATTTCATCGTTTTAAAAATATGTGGAACAGTGCTTTCTCTTTTTGTTTCTGCTTCTGTGTGTGTTGATAATAATTAAGATCACTTCATATATTAGCATTATCAGCGAGCTAAAAGTCAACAATGCCTTTTGTTTTTAGCCAAACAGTTTAGTTAGCACAACTAAGCTGGTGAATGTGGTAATTATTACACACGCTGAACATTAGCATGTTAGCACTGTCATTCTGAGCGTGTTAGCATGCTGCTAGCATCACTACAGAGTAGGCCTTTGCAGTGGATGCTATTTTACAGTTTTATATCAGAGGAAATCTCCAACATGATTTACAGACAACAGCTTTTGTTATTTTTACTAAATACAAAGCAGGAAGCTGTTTTAAATGTCAGTTATTACAGTGTGTCGGGGACTGCAATTGTAGTCCATTAAGAGTCCATTAATTTCAGTTTTAACTTTTGACATTTCACTCCATTTCCTGACCTTTTTAAATGACCACGCCATGATTTCAAAAACGTTTGTCACTTCAGTAATGTGTCTCGTAGTGAAAGGCTGGCAGCAGATTGTGTCGAGTAAGACATATGCTAACCGTCCAGTTGTCCTGTCTGTCTGTCCTGTAGCTGAGCTGATAGGTGATGTGCTTGTTCAGGGAGGAGGAGGAGGGGTAAGGGCTGGACCAGCTGAGCTGTCTGCCTCCATCACCTGCACCACGTGTGGACAGATTCACCGGTGGGCGGGCTCTCACTGTACAACACAGACACACATAACAGTTCAAGTGAAGCGCTGTCAATATTTCCGAATGAAACTGTAATCATTGCTCTCTGTTATTATCCTCACAGTAAAAGTGACCGCTATGACAGACGGGTAAACTCACAGTGCTCAGACAGATGCAGGAGCTTGTGTGGGACAGATGAGCAGAAGGTCAGCGTTTTGTTCTTGAGGAAGAACACGGTGTGTACGATGCCAATGGAAAATGCACGGGTTTCATATCTACACTGGACAGTCCTGGGCTCGCTTGCATCCTGTACTTCAGCACCGTAAGGCGTGCACTGCTTCCTGCGAGGACACGGACACAGAGCTGTGGGATGGAAGACGTTGGTGCCGAAATTACATAATCCCATATCCTCAACAAACGCTGTTCCCCCTGCTCTTGTTCTTACCTGTTCTTTCCTTCCTTGAACCAGAGCTGCAGTGTTTCGTTTGCGCGTTCCCTCCACTTGCAGTGGACATGAGACCTGTAGTCGTTGTGGCACTGTAAGGATTTCAGCAACGGAGATGCTGGTATAGGGAGAGAGATGAGTTGTTTTCAGATGATTGCCCAGTAACTGGGTTAAATTACTCTTTGTGGCTTTTGGTTTGTGTAGAATAGACATTGTAACAAAAAGTATTGAGATTATTGAGTTTATATATCGATGTCAAAATAATCCTCAACCTCTTTCTCAGGTATTGTAAGTACATATACATATTTTACAGATCTTCTACAGCTTTTTATTGTTGCAGATAACTGCTTTAGTTTTGGGCAATTAAATCATCAAAAAACTTAAATATTATAAAGGTATTTCTGTCCTAATAATCTTTGTGCAGTAAAAATACTTAAACCTGTTTTTAATTTAAATCAACATCTAATGATGTTCTAGAAATGAGCTTCGGTATCTTAAAACATTGGAGAAGTCGCGGAACATAGAAATACCCAAGTACAAGTACTTACTCAAGTATGATATCTTTTTGAAATCCAATTTTTATTGAGATTTAGGACATGCATTGAAACTATTAACTAGTAGTTAACGATAGTTCTAGAGTAAATGTACATAGTTACATTCAATCACTGATTGTAACTGCCCCTTGTATATTTATATGATGTATCTAACAAAAGACACCCCAGGATGTACAGAAGTAACTGAACAATTTAGAATCTGAAATATGATCAAACTGGGAAATGTTCTATGATTTGATTCCTAAAAAATCCTGATGGTGCCAGGAGAATACTGTGGAGACTTACCTTTCTGCAACTCGCTGCTCTCGTGGACGATACAACAGTCTGGACCACAGGAGAGAGCCAGAGGAGGGAGCATGGACCAAAGCACAACCCAAAAAAGAGGCATCATTCCTGGGGCGGGGCGGGGGGGCCTTGTTTTTCCGACTCTGCCTCGGGAAACGTTCCTGTGTGCATTCACATCATCCAGAAGTCTGTCGATGAGATGAGAAGTCGGGCATATACAGAGAAAATTAGTGCATTTACTAGAAATACTGAAGAAATGAGTCATGACCACACTGCCAGCACTCACTTCTGCTTTTGCTGTAGTTTGCTTATTGTGGGATGTCGCCACACATCCGCCTGCTTCTTATCTCTCTCTCTCACATGTGACAGACCAAACACACAGTCACTGGGGTCCAAACACATCAATAAATAAATAAAACCGATTACCGGTGACACAGATGAGCGTTTTTACCACACTGCTTTAATATACTGTATGTTAACATACAAAACTTGCCTTAGTTTTGCCCAAATTTCATGGACTACATAATATTGGAATTATGTATTTAGTCCAATATATTCTTTTTAAAATCTAATTATTCACCAGCATGATGCAAGTTGTATTTCCACTTATAAATGTTCTATTAATGGCTTTTGGTTATGTCCTATTAATATTTTCTTTAAAATTTGGTTATCTGCACCCAAAGGCACCTTTATTTACATGTAGTTTCTGAACTGAAATCCATCCTGCACCCTATAATTCACCAAAAACTTTTTTTTCAACAAATAATACAATTTCCACATTTCTGAATGTTAATTTTTGATGACAGGAACTGAATATGAATATGAAGAGAATTTAATTAAATTCTATAGCTTTCTAATAAAAACATTCTCTTACAATGATTTTGATATTATATATTTATTGTATTCTATTGTAGATCCCAGGCACACAAATAATAAGACATATTTAAATTCAACCTGTGCAAAATCTTAGTGTATTTAGAACCTTTTTTAAAGATATAATACCATCAAATAAAGCGATAAATAAGCAATTCAAGAAAAATAACGTGAACGTATAACGAGATTAAAGAAAAAGAAGAGATAATCTCAGCGCTCTAGAGTAATGCTAAACCTAAAGGGGGGATTTAAGGGTCACTCAGGCTTAACAGACTCCACTTCTGCCTTTCTGCAGTAGCTGCTGTTTACGGTAGCAGGTTTGGGGGGAAAGCCCCTTCAGGAGAAGGTGGGAAACCAACGCTGACTTTGAAACCAAATAATGTAGTGCAGCAGGTCGCACAACGGCAGGTCTGACACGAGAACAATCACCAGACTCGTGAGATCAAAGGCAACCCCAAAAACAAGCCGATGGAAAACAAATAGCAGCATGCATAAAGCATCTGAGAAGATATGAAGAAATCACGTTGATGTATAATGATGTAAACTGATTTTGCTCTTTGCACACTTAATACCTACATTTCCTCCCGCGTCACTCTGTTACAACATTATCGTCTGATTAGGAAAATTCACTGTAAGTAAGTCACATCTGAGTCACAGGGTGTCAACATGTAGGATTTCATGTCGTCACTCAACACATCAGTTCTAATGCAGGTCCAGTTGCCGTTGACGTCCTCCTTTCAGATATACTAACATGATGGTTAATGAGTTCTGAGCGTACATGAATATCACATGAGCTCTTTGATACGTCAGGGCCGTCACAATATCAGATTTTCACTGAGAATTCACGAAAGCAATATTACTACAATATATACTGAAAAATAGTAACGCGTTAAGTCAAATTAATCTTAAACTTTGTTAATTGTGATGTGAAAAACGAGAGAGTTTGTAACCATATTTGTGTATGAAATTATTTTAGAGGCGCTGGATTATTTACCTCCATATTATATTTGTATGAATATTTCCTTTTAAAATACCACAGTTCTATTGAGACATCAGGTGATCTTTACAGCATTCAGACAATTCCAAGCTGTGAAATGACACTCAAAGTACAACAACCTTCCACTAAAAGTCCTGTTGTATGTCCAGCTAATCTTCCGGTCACATACCTCTCATAATGAAGACTTTCGACATCTTTCTCTTGGTCCGTCTGTCACCGCCGCTTCCTTCTTGTCAGCCGGCTCCTCATCAACACTGTCGAAAACTCTGTGGGAGTTTCCTATGTGACGACTTCAGTTTCCCCTTTCTGTCCTAATGTCAAGTTCACTTTAATGCCACTTCATTTTGTTACTGTATTCTGAAGATACAGCTAAAGACATATGTTGGAAACCTATAAAACACAAAAACACTCGTACAACGATTAGGATGTGTTGCCGGCACTGTTTGGCACAGAAGGTGGAAAAAACATCAATTATAAGCACTAAAAAGTTGTAATAGTGGTTAATTGTTATGGCCTGCTGAACCAGGACACCTGCTACAGCATGTTCTAATGGACTCAGGCCACGAACGTGCACGTTTTCTTTCCTGTTGAAATGCAATAAGGCAAAAACAATGCATCTCTCTGGTGTCACAAAGGATTTTGGTTTCATAATACACCTACTGAAGGTTTGTTAACTAAATACAAGTATCAGTGGTTAATCGACCGCGTGCTTGAGATAAGGGTGCACATTTCCTTAACGTATCTCGGCCACATGCAGCTGTCACTCTCAGGATATTTGTTTACATTTTGAAACATTGTAATTTGATGAGTTATATAACATTGTTTATAGCTACTGCATCACTTAAACAGCGACTTTTCATTTTCCTACCGGTGACTTTAAACCTCCCACAGACCTGCCCTGACGTTACTGCTGTCAGTCAAAGGTGGGTGAAGTGAAGAGAGTGTGATCATTGGCTGCGAGGGCGTGTGGTGCACCCACTTCTTCTGAGGGGGCACAGTTTCACAACTCTGTGCTAGTAAAATGTGCAATTGTGCCTCAATTCAGAATTTACTTGCGATTAAAGCACAAGTGATGAGATTAGATTAGATTAGATCGACGCAAGAGTAAAATAATTTAGTTTACAAGATAAAACGTCTATTAATAATCTGCATGATGGAGATACAAGTTAAATGTTTTTAAAATAATTTTCTGTTATCAATGAATTGAGCATATTTGGAAAGTACAAGTACATGTACAACTGTACTCTGTAGAACTGCACTTAATTGTGAGGTAGCTGTACTTTGTTATGCTACTGTGGGCCTCTACTCTAGTACATTTCAGCAGGAAATACTGTACTTTTTTTACACCATTCAGTATTTGACAATTATTATTTTGCAGATTTTACACACAGAACATATGATCAGCTTCTAAAATAAGATTTATATTAATAAACAGGATATAAAGTAGATAAAGTTAGCTCCACCTCGAGCAGCCACAACATCAAATTGGCACTTGCATGTTTAAGCATCAATAATAACATTATGTATCATATTGCAACACTGTAACAAGCCATATTCTACATGAAAAGTACTTTTGATAATTTAAGTATATTTTGCTGATAGTATTTTGAACAATAAGGTACATTTACACAGTTCTATTTTTACTGTGAGTAAATAATCTGAATTCTTCCACCGCTGCATACAGAGAGGGAGAAGCAAAGACTTTTTCAAACAGACTGAGATTTGATTTACATATTTAATAATGTATTAACTCCATTCATGATAAGTCCTGAAAAGAATCTCTGCGAAAAAGTTTGTCCCGTTGAAGACTTGTTCCTTAACATATTAAATCACTCATGTAATATTACAGCAGCAGTTAAATGTTAAGTATGTTGTTTAAAAAATACGAGTTAGAATTCAAATGTATAGCTGATAAGACGTTTTATGTAATTGTAGGGTGACCATCATTTTTTCAGTGAGCGCTCTCTCAATGTTTCTCTGCTCTGATACTGAGTCATTTGGGTTGGACGCTTTCTAGTCCACACAAGTCATATTGAGTCAGAATATCTCAACCACATTAAATACTTACCATTACACTCGTTCCGAATACGCACATTTTGTAACACACTTCATATTCACACCAAGAGAATAAATTAAATAAAAAATGTTCTCTCTTTTCACCAGTTTCGACCAGTTTACAATAAAAAGACTCATAACATAACTGCCTTTTCATAACACAAAGTGATCTTTTACTCAGTGTGCATCAGTACTTGGAGCCCCTTTCACTTTCTCGTCATTGCAATAATTCCTCAAAAACAAAATTAGAAACTGAACTCTTTCGGATCGTCTTTATCTGAAGCACGGTCTTTGAGGCTCGCCGTCATGGACCGTTACACAGCAGCACGCTATGCATACATTCATGCTACGGTTTCTCTTGTCCTTTCAATAAGTCTGCATGCTGTCCGACAGATCCTGCAGTTTACTTGTCTTGGATCATGAGCCGCATCGCAGTCTGACGGCAGTCTTGGCTTGATGCCTTTTGAGTCACGAGGGAGAAAATAAAAAATAAAAATGAAAACTGCTAAATGAATGTGACAAAGATGAAAAATGTAAAGGACATTTTAAGGCCATGTTGGGAGGGCCAAAAAAACATGCATGCACTGCATTAGATGTTAATGACCAGAAATAAATCTGGAAATCTGACAAAAAAAGAAACCCCATCACTTTAATGTTTAGTCTTTCTGATCAAAAAGCCAGTTCATGTCAAGTCAACTTCTTTATTCGCCCTACTTGTCATTCAAAGCTGACCCTCTCTCTCTCTCTAGCTCACCCTTTGACTTCCTGCTAACAAACATCTTGAAGGCCACAGCCTGAGAAAAGTTGATCATGAGTGAAGATGCAGCCCGACCAATTCCTCATTTCAGCTGCTGCCGCTTTGCTGTGACTCAAGCGATTCACATTTGCTCCACATTTTCATTTTAAAGCCAATGGTCATTATTGATGCCATGTGCACAAGGGGCTCCAGACAATAAAACATCCTCTGTTTCTCTCAACATGCACAGGTTGTCATTATTTTTTCATTTTCATACAGACATAGAACCAGGGGGAACTGTTGCTATTGAGAGCTGTCAGTGTTCACACTTCACAGTGGGTTTGGCTTGGGTCCAGACAAGTTGGGGAGACGAGAATAGCTTCTTTCTCAAGAGACCGTTAAAAAACAACAACAAAAAAACTTCCTCATGGTTCACGGAAACGACGAGGAACTCGCCAATCAACCTGCTGATCTGTACACATCGGCCACTTGAGGTTTATTTGTGCCAATGTATGTCATGTGGTCGAAACGGGGCGCGGTCGAATGATGGGAGAAAATGTATCAGAGTGTGGTATTTTGCAAAAGAAAAGCTCAATAAATGTTCTTTGCGCTGCACAAAAAAAACCATAGAACATGAGCTGATGAAGTCCATGAAAGTGAAGTGAATAGAGCCAATAGTGGTGTTGAGCTGTAACTTCAGTTTCCAATAACATGAAAGTATGTTACAGGTCATGTTGCAGGTCTTATGTGGCACATGGGTCACCATGAATAAAAGGTACTGGGCACACTTTTTCCTATATACAGTACATGCACGCTGCATTATCTTCATGTTATTCAGTCATGAACTCTTAATCAGACTACTTCACAAACCTCTACCGCGCCACCTAGTGATCACTAACTACCACTGCTCTTTACTGTGGGCTCACACCCTGCTGTGGATAGCTACGAATGAACACAATGGCATACTTGTAGTGCTTTATTTCAGTCCTTGTTCTTATTCTGGAGTGAACAAAGCCTTTAATTCCTACTAACTGGAGTGAATTTAACCAATTCACAGGACAGCCAAAAAAAACATCCAGCCGTGCCAAGTAGTGCCAAAGGTTCGGGTTATAATTATGCAACCACCTCTAGGGGTTCAAATCGGTTTCTGTTTGAATGACTTTAACTCTGTTTCAAAGAGCGGTAAATAACATCCGTCCAGGGGCGTTTCTACCATTCAAAGAAAGGGGGGGCTGAGCCCCAAGGGGAGTGGCATGTTTGCGCGCGGAGCGTGTGGCAATTTGTTTTGGGGCCGCAGATATCCATTGTTTCAGACAGTTCATAGATTGGTTCAATCAGAAAGAGTGTGATTTTGCTATATATATATATGTATATATATATATATATAGCAAACTATACAGTGCTTGTTACGTATATCCATGCAAGAAACACACCATTAAGGTCATATTTTAAAAAAGAAAATCAAACTGAAATGGCCAGACGTTGTGTGGTACATCAGTCAACATGCGGAGTTTAACTTGATCTCAGTTTAAGGAACAATATTACCTTTAATGTTAAAGTGGTAACTGCTTTCTAATACAGTACAAGCTCACATGGTGAGAACAGGAACATTTTATTACATTTTCAACACTATCAGCCGTGTGGGCAAATGTACAGAAACAAAAATAAATCACAGAAATCTGATTTGACTTTGTTTATTATTCATCATATATTTTGTTGTTGGATACCACAGCTTTTTTTCTAAAGGAACATTATGGACGAGGGAACAGATTGTGCACTGCTTTTAAATTACAACCATTTCCGTCGGATGCGGCGCTCTTCTGCTGCTTTGTGATACCGATAAGAAAGATGCGGAGGTATAAATCTTGCCTTGTGCAGCTTCAACAGTGCAGGGCATGAATTGATGGTCTCAATTATAGGCTCACATTCACAGAGATGCGTTCGTTGTTTTTGGTCATCCACGCAACAGTTAAGTAAAAGTCATTCGCATGCAAAAGATTTATATTGAGGTTTTACACAGTCTTACACAACTTAGCATGATCTTCAAAGTGCAGAGAGAGAGGAATCTCATTCATGAAGACACAGAACTCTCAGCATAAATAAGCATTGCAATTGAAAACAGGCGGAGGTTTGATTTCCACACCGACAAATCAGATTAAAGGGTTGTGCCCTGCATCTGAAATCATTGTTTTTGGGGAAAGTTTTACAGGTGAAATGGAAAACAAAATCATGAAAAAGAACAATACAGTTTGAATTATTCCAAATCAATGCTGATGGCATTTATACACAGCATGACCCGAATGCTTGGCCCCGTCTGCTATTGTCGAGTAATAGTGCTGCTTTCACCATTGCACAGCCATCATCCAGCTGGTGTAAAACGAAATACTCTTTGAGGCTAATGAGAATGTAATGCAAATTAATGAGATCAATAGTGAGTGTTTCAGAGGGAGAGGGGAGGACTGGAGCAGGAGAGAGCAGGGAGACAGTCAATTATCGGACTCTTTATTAAGAAAGACATACTTGCCCAATAAGAATACATTATAGTAATTACAAAGTAGTTGTAGTTTAATCTGAGCAGAGTGCTCTGGGCTGATAAACAGCTGGAGGAGACAAGTCTTGCTCTCTTCCTCCTGTCTCATTAATTGTGTTCATTCTCTTTCTATCAAAGGACACACACACACACACACACACACACACACACACACACACACACACACACACACACACATGGGCACGGGTGGTTTATGAGGACTTTTTCCCCATACCAGTTCAAACCCTGGTATATGGAGACGCACCTTTTCCATAGTCGTAGACAGTGACAATAAGTATTCAACTGGTCCTTATGATAAAGGGAACAAACCTCACTGTTCAGAATTAATATCTAGTCAAAGAGTCTGGAGATTTGAAGACCTGACATTCTACAGGACTGTTGGGACGGGGCGGATCCTAACATGACGCTGACTTATGAAGACCCTGCTGGTTTAGCGGGACATTACCAATACACACACACACAAACATGGCAAGACCCTGAGTTATGAGGACCAACCTGGTTCAGCGGGACATTACCAATACACACACACACAAACATGGCAAGACCCTGAGTTATGAGGACCATCCTGGTTCAGTGGGACATTACCAATACACACACACACAAACATGGCAAGACCCTGAGTTATGAGGACCAACCTGGTTCAGCGGGACATTACCAATACACACAAACATGGCAAGACCCTGCGTTATGAGGACCATCCTGGAGAGGTGTGTATATATATATATATATATATATATATATGTATATATATATATATATATGTATATGACACACACACACACACACACACACACATATATGTACTTATATATACACTAGGGGTGTAACGATACACGTATTCGCAATGAACCGTTTGGTACGAGGCTTATGGTTTGGTACGCATTATGAACCGAACAATACTATTGTATTTGGAAAATGCAGAAGATTAAATTGTGGGAAATATAATGTTCTCTCTGTGGAGCCACTGCGCTCAACATGGCAACCCACCTGACATAACAGACAACGTGCTGTCTGACACGTGCACCACAGAAGAACATCATTCTACTCTGGTGAGGCACGTGTGTTCTGGGAGGCGCACTACGCTAAACTAGTTTACCAGTAAATTGACAGCAGCACACCCGCTTCAAACTCTTCCCACAGTGTTTAGGCAGCTACTCCCTACCGATTCAAACAGGGCTAAAGCAATCGCCACGGCGATTGTTATATTTATAGCCGCGGATATGAGACCCTAATCTGGAGTGGAAAACCAGACTGTACCAACATGCTTAATGTTATTGAGCCCCGTGACACTACTCATTCACGAGCCCATTTCGCCAGACCATAATTTCTGCTTTGTTAAAGAAAACAAAAGTCCAAACAGAGAATCAAATGTCCGAGGCTCCCGCTGTTCCTCTAACAACAGACGGCCGGACGTCACGGACTACACAAAGCTACCTGACTGCAACGACACATTACCTCACTACTGAATGGAGATGAAGAGCCATGTTCTTCAGACACGCCCCCTCGAGTCTCACCAGCGAGGCATTTCTGCTTATTTGCTGTATTGAAAATGTACCGAACCTAACCGTGGCACCACTGTATTGTATTGAACCGAAACGAGAATTTCGTGAACTGTATACCCGTAATACACACACATAAACTCAAACAAACCCCTCCCATTAAACTAGAATTACCTCTTCACGGTTGTATGCATCCATCAACCCGTCATGTTACAAATTACATCCATGTAGGTTTAAATGTTAACATTTCACACGCACATTTTTTGTATTCATTCGTGTGATATTGTCATAATTAGCAAATGAAGACTTTTTGTCTGGTCAGTGACCTTTGACCATCAAAATCTAATAATTTCATCCTTGAGTTCATTTGCATAAGAATGGTAGAGACGGACAACATTTGAAGTGCATATAGTCAATGTTTATTCTGGAAGGTTGCTTTTACTTTAAAATTGTGACCACTTTTTTGTTTGTTTAGAATAAGTATAAAATGGTATCAGCAACAGGGTAATGGAGGAAATAAAATCAAAATCTAGATCAGAATGCCTTGAAATGAAAATACATGTATTATGATGTACATGACTTTAAACATTTAGATGACAGTACAAGATTTCTTTGTCATAAAAAAAAAAGAAAACAGCAACATTTTAAACTGCACTGCAGTGAAATGCACTGTGACCAGACAAAAAAAGAAATGACAAAAGGCAACCACTGCTGCGAAACGCACTGCAAGCGACACAGTGTAACGCACTGTGACCAGTAGGGGTGTAACGATACGCGTATTCGTATTGAACCGTTCGGTACGAGGCTCACGGTTCGGTACGCATGACGAACCGAATACGTTTGAATAAAACCTTTATTTAACCAGGTAGTCCCATTGAGATTAAAAATCTCATCTGCAAGATGTAAGTAACAATACAAGATGTAAGCAAGATGTAAGTAACAATACTACATAACATTAAGGAGCAGTTTTTGTTTGTTATGCTTATGTGTTGCTAAGAAGACACCCCAGAAGATGGGTCACTCAGGTATAGTTCCATCATTGTTGAAAGTCAAAGAATAACTTTATGATGTTAGTTGTAATGAATAAATATATTTTAAAATCAAGTACATTTCTCTGGCATTTATAGTTTTCTACTGTACCGAAACGTACCGAACCGTGGCTCCACTGTATCGTACCCAACCCAACCGTGGGTTTTGTGAACCGTTACACCCCTAGTGACCAGACAAACGCCGAAATGCAATACACTGCGGCGAAAAGCACTGCACTGCAAGCGACACAGTAACCGGCACTGCAAGCAGCGCAGTGAAACGTACTGAAAGCGGTGCAGTGAAACGCATTGTGACCAGAAAAACGACGAAACGCAACGCACTGCGGCGAAACGCACTGCAAAAGACGCAGTGAAACGCACTGCAAAAGACGCAGTGAAACGCACTGCAAAAGACGCAGTGAAACGCACTGCAAACGACGCAGTGAAACGCACTGCAAAAGACGCAGTGAAACGCATTGCAAACGACGCAGTGAAACGCACTGCAAACGACGCAGTGAAACGCACTGCAAATGCACTGCAAACGACGCAGTGAAACGCACTGCAAATGCACTGCAAACGACGCAGTGAAACGCACTGCAAACGACGCAGTTAAACGCACTGCAAACGACGCAGTTAAACGCACTGCAAAAGACGCAGTGAAATGCACTGCAAAAGACGCAGTGAAACGCACTGCAAACGACGCACTGCAAACGACGCAGTGAAACGCACTGTAAACGACGCAGTGAAACGCACTGCAAACGACGCAGTGAACCGCACTGCAAACGATGCAGTGTGCAGTGAAACGCATTGTGACCAGAAAAACGACGAAACGCAACGCACTGCGGCGAAACGTACTGTGGCAAAACGCACTGTACTGCGAGCGACACAGTGACCGGCACTGCAAACGCACTGCAAATGACGCAGTGCGCAGTGAAACGCAGTAAAACGCACTGCAAACTGTCCCATTAACCGGCACCGCAACAGAAACAGACGCAGTAAACTGTGCTGCAACAGGTGCAGTAATGCAACAGATGCACTAAACTCTACGGTTAATGGATATTCATGTTACATTATTCCTTTTGTAAGTCAGGCCCCTGTTCCTCACAAAATCTCGGGTGTTTTGAACAGTTCTCTTTCAAAACATGGTCTTGAGCATTCTTACATTGCTCACACTCCAACTTCGTAGCAAGGTGTCCCTTTGAAATGTGTATTCTAAAGTGTTTCGTGACAGATGATACTTCCACCTTGCTCCACGGCTTTTTGGAAGATCTTCTTCAGACATCTGCCAATCACAAGAACATATTTTCCTTGATTCGATTATTATAAAGACAATCATAAGTTTAGTCGAGATTTACAACATTCTTGGAATAACTGTTGATGCACTCAAATGTAGCATTTGTGCGCACACAACAATGCGCACACAACAATGCGCACACAACAATGCACAAATATATTCGATTTACAAATGCACGCAGAACGATTCACAAATACATTCCAATGCACAAATAAATAAATTACGATTTATATAAATGTAAAAAAAAAATCACAAATATATTTCTGCATTTGTAAGTATTTCTGTGTGGATTTTTTACATTTGTTTGTGGATTTGTATGCATTTCTTTGTGGATCACACTGCATTTCTTTACAGCTCTCTCCTTGGATTATTGAGACTCCCCTGGCGTGGCTCGATTTACAAATGCGTTTTTTCAACATTCTCTTTTTCAACCAATCACATGAGCGCAGCTCCCCCCTCCCCTCCCCACGAGGATGCCAGGCGTTAGAGTTACGCAATTAAAGGTAGCACAACGAGCTCCAATAACAGCTGATTCATCCGGAGACTTTTACAGTGCAAGTCTGTGGAGGAATCAGCTGAACATTACAGATTGATTTCACCTGGAGAGGCTGGTCTGCCATGCAGAGCTGGCTCTGCCTGGCTCATGAGGAAGTGGCGACGTTTGTTTTACAAAGCAACGGAAATACAGCCCTTCACTAAGTGCATTTAGTTGTTAATACATCGTTAAAACTTTCACTTACCAGTTCGGTAAAGTTAATTCCAAGTCCGTATTAGCCGACAAAAGACCGCCGGCATTACTTCATCAGAGTCCACTCATTTCAGCGTGAGCCCAAAACATGACCGCAGGTTCAGAAGCCAATCACTGACCAGCATCTCCTTGACTGACTTCGAGAACAGCCAATCACTGATCAGAGTGTGTGATTGACTTCGAGTACAGCCAATGACCAGTCTGCCTAATACTAGCCAATCATTGACGAGACATTATACACAAACGCGCGAATATGAAAAAATAAAAAGAAAACTGAAAATGGAATTGATACACTGGCGGCATACACTGGCATACACTAGAATTCTGGTAAAACCGAGTTATTGAGACATGCGGCGAAAACGCGGGAGGACGTTAGTTACGTGTTGATAAGTGCCTCTACAGTGCGCGACTTGTGAGGACATGGACTTTGTCCTCACAAGTCCGGCATGTCCTCAAGTACGTAAACAGGTGAAAAGCCCTCACAATCCGGAGATACCAACGCACACACACACACACACACACACACACACACACACACACACACACACACACACACACACACACACACACACACACACACACACACACACACACACACACACACACACACACTCAAAACAGTTGAGAACAAATGAAAGCAAGGCTAGAAAGCACATTGAAAGTTCTGCAGGTGTGAATGCCATTGAAATGAAGCACTCAAAAGCTCTCACATAGGTCTCCATGATTATTTGTATATCAGTTACTCAACCTGTGTTGCCTTGAATTCTCCAGGCTCTTGATGAATTGAAGTGAAGGGAGGTTGTGTTTAACAGCAGCAAAACTAAATCCAAACATCCATTTACAAACTTTTTGCAAGCAGAGGAGTCACGCCCCCCCCCCCCCCCCCTGCTGGTCGTTCGAGAGAATGCAAGTTTAAGACACTCACACATTAGCTTCCCCTTTCAGAACCGGAGGTTGCCGTCTGATTACTATTTAAAACACTTCTGCACAAACAGTTTTGCATGTGTACAGGCACGCTACACATGACTATGCATACGTGTTTTAAATAGTAAGGTTTCAGCGAAAAAATGCATGTGTTTGGGAAGTAGTGAGCATAAATAAGACTTTGATTACCTGCCCAAGTTATGTGTGTGATATATGTGTTTCACTTCGGAGAGCGTGCACTTTCTTCCTCTGGTATTGCCGGTGGTGCTTGTGCAGGAAGGACAGCCAGTCTGATCTGTGATGCTGAAGCTGCTAGAGTCGACAGAAACGTAACAACGTAGAAGACAAAATCCCTCACAGCTGGCCTGTATCTCTTGCTGTGGAAAATGGAATAAAGAAGAGAAAAAATGGGCTTCGTTTGCAGCTCAAATTCATGCACACACAATCCGTGGGGGGGGGGGGGGCCTGTAAAGGCCATAGTGCAGCACATTCGCGTGTGGAAAACAACACATTACAGGCAAGACCTGGGAAATTTTTTTTGGCCATGCGTCTACCGTGCTGAAGTGTCCTTGAGCAAACGAATCCTCGCCTCGTCCGCTCCAGAGAACTGTATCTGACCCGGACCTCTGACACGGGATACAAGTAGAGATTTTCAAATGCATCACATGTATTATCACAGGTCCTTTTACGGCCCTCGGGTCCTACTACTCTGAATAAGACTTGACCCGTAAATCAGTACCGTTTCCCAAAACCATGTCCCGAAGCCATTCTACCATCCAGCGAGGGATTCACTCATCTGCAAAACAGTCACATACACAGCCACACACATGCAGACAGAGAAAACACTCAATCTTGCACACAATTCAACACCTCACTGGATTTCCTTTCACTGTAATCATGGATGCATTACTGACCGGGCCTATTGGGCGTTGGCAGGCAGAGCCTCTGTGTGTGTGTGTGAAGTGACTTTTAACATTTCTTGTTGAAAAGTCAATCAAATGTGAGAGATGTAGAACAACTAAAAACAGACGCAAAGCAACCACAAGAGATGCAAGAAAAGATGACAACAGAAATGCAACATGACTGCAAAAACCAAACGATTCTACAGAATTACTTGACACTCCAAAGAGATGCAAATGACTACACAAACTTCCCAAAAAGAAACAACCACAAAGAGACAAAAAACACCCTCAAGAACAAAGAGACTTTATAGAAACACAAAATACCAGAGATGCAAAAAGGAGAAAAATTACAAAAGATGCAGCGATGTATTTTTGCATATGGAGTCCTGCTCTATATGGGGGGCATTTTACTCGTCTGTGCCCAGAGGCCTGTTCTTTCATAATTCGTCCATGAGTGTGTTTCTAGGTCGCATGTGGTCAGTGACAATGTACGTTACCATTCACATACCCCCACCCCCCCCCCCCCCCCCCCCTAAACTCTCGGAAAGGCACATGACAGATCAGTGGATTCTCACAATGTCATCATCCTCCATTCAGCCTTCTTCTTTCTTTCCTCTCTTCTTCATCGTCCTTTCATCTGTGTGCATTTAGCAAGAGGCCAATCTGCTCCTCTGCCTCTGATCTCCAAATGTCCTGTCTAATGCCCTCCGTCATTTTTTTGCCATCAGCTCTTAGAAAAGCTTCTTCCTCCTTCACCTTCTCTTGCCTCCCCCTCCCCCCTCCCAGCCCTTCGTCCGCCGGCTCCGGGTAAGTTATTGCTCCAAAGTTAATTGCTGTATATCCATACTGCAACACACCAAACACAGGATTGGATTCAAGTGTGATTTAATGGATGGAAGGACATCTTCTCCAGTCTGAAATTGATTGTCTACAGCGACTGCTGGACATGATTCTGTTGTTCTTGTGTGTTTTGTTGGCTGTGAAAGGTCACAGTTGTAATGGAGTTCAGAGTTCAAATCAAAGCCCTTTAGCGTGAACATATATGTGTTCATGCTGTCTACCTTTTTGCCTTTTTTCAATGTTTCTGGTTATTCCCCTTCTCTTTCTCTCCTCCAACCAGAATTCCCCCTCTTTCTTCTGTGTCTGCATCCTTCCTTCCTCCCCCTTCTCTCTAACTTTCCTCTCCTCCATTCCCTGCAATCCCTCCTCCTCCTCCTCCTCCTCCTCCTCCTCCTCCTCCTCCTCCTCCTCCTCAAACATCACACAATCCCCTCCTATCCCAATCCAGCGCACCCTCACTCTCTCCCTCCCTCTTCCTTTATCTCTCCCTCCCTCTCTTTCTCCCCTTCATCTCACCTCCAGCCAGCCGGAGCACCCTCCTCCTCTTCCTCTTGGATCCCACAGCCCGCCTGCTCTCATCCACTTCCTCTCTCTTTCTCTTTGTACCTCTCACTCTCTCTGCTTTCTCTTGTATTTTATCTCTCTCTCTCCGTCTCTTTCTGTCTTTCTGTCCTTCACTTCTCTTCAGCCGCCAGAAGCTCGCAAGCTCGTCGCTCTTCCTTCAACTACTGAGGATTCAGAAGCACTCGGGACGAAGACCCTGTCACTGGAGGTAAGTGTCCACAGTATGTGTGTGTGTGTGTGTGTGTGTGTGTTGGTGGTCATTAACCTTACATGCATCAGCTGCTGCTTTAGGAGGCAGGTGGAGTGACTGGTGAAAAGAAAATAATAAAAAGGGTCGTGGAGAAAACCAGCTGTTCTGCAGCATACGGCAGAGTGACATGACAGGATAGTGAAAAGAGATGTAAAAGAAACAAACAGCGCTATTTGACGATGATGATGATGATGATGACGGTAATGGTGTGTCAGGGGAGAAATGAAAGAAAAGCAAGGAAAAAGAAAGGGAGTCAAAATTGACTGCTGCATCCAAAAAAGACAAAACAAAGAGACAGAGAGAGTTCATGAAGATGGAGATAACGGCAAAAATGGAAATCAGGGCGTGAGACAGAAAAACAACAAAAAAACATTAAAAAATGAATTATAGAACAGTCAGAAGAGAGTGGGAGAAATAATTCAGAAATGAGAATGGGATGCTGATGTTTCCCGGTGAAGCAGCTGCATGCCTACAACCGCAGCGGTGCCTGCCTCCTCCTCTCCCGTAACAATCCCATTCACAAACAGGACCTGAGAACAGGAGCTGGTGATTGGTTCCCCGAGTGCTGTGTGTCTGTGCTCCATTGTGTGTCTATGTGTGTGTGTGAAAGAAAGAAGGGGAGTAGGGGGATGACATCCCATTACATTCCTATGCGGGTGATGCTGAGGCTGCCGAGCAGAGGCTTGAATGAAACTGCAGGGTATGCGCTTGTACATTAACAATCCATACTATACAGTAATGTAGAGAAGGTGAAAGATGTATAGTGAAACAACATTGGCACAACTCCACAGCATCACAATGACATATGCGTGGACAGAGTGGGGCGCGAGTGGTGATTATTCCCCCCCCCCAGACTCAAACTTCGTCTTTCTCCCTCATTGCGTCATTCTCAGTGCTGCTCCAGATTGTCGTCCCTCTCCCTGCCACCGCCGCTGTCCCCGCCACAATCTCACTGCCACCGGCAACCCTCTTAGATTAACAGCTGTCCAAAACGAAAATGCTCTCCTGCCTTGCCAATGCGGGCCAATTTAGAAAGTGACATTTGTTTGGGGAGGGGGGGAGGAGCTGTTGGTGTGTAGACTTGAAAGGCAGGGAGGTGATTGAGAAGGGAGAGAGATGGAGGTGAGACAGGGAGGAAGAGAGAGAAACCTTCTCAGGTCACAGTATAGAGACAGAAAGATGGAAAGAGAGATGGGAACAATCAGGCAGCTATTTGATGAGAAGTTCAGGAAGTAGATGTTGAGATATCAAGAGGAAGACATTCACACAATAATCCAGATGGGATAAATAACTTTCTCTGTGTCATAAAAATGGTTTGATCCAGGCCGGGGGTTTAACATGTAATCTCACTCTTGCCCATGTTGAGATGGAGAACATTACATGTCATGCAACATCTTCAAATCAGTCCTTTATGGCTGATACATTTCAAGAATCAGCAGGGTTGACAGGATGACACAATTGTGCATCATCTGCATATATGCGAAACTGTATTATACTATATACCATGGGGAAGTATGTAAATAGAAAAAGGAATGGGGTCCAGAATCAATCCTTGAGTTACACCGCAAGTACGTTTCATAGATGAGGAATGGATAGGAGTTGAACCACTCAGGAGATAAGGGTGAAACAGAGGCTAGAAGAAAAGCAGGAATTGTTATCAGCCTTACAGGCGAGAGAATAAAAGTAAGAAACCATTATTCTCCTCTCACTCAAGTAGGATCCTATAGATGACAGACTATACTTTCACCAATCACCCTCCTCTCTGGACATTCCCTTCTGCTCGTTGCTCTCTCTCTCCCCATATTCTTTCTCCACTCTGAAACCCACACATCATACGTCCCCTTTAACTTCATCACCACTTCTCCATTAGATATAAAAGTCAGGCATGATGCATGGTGGCATATCCTCTCCTGATTTCATGGGAAATCAGTGATTTAACGAGCGTGGAGCTCTGTGGAGTGTGAAATACCCAGGTGTGATATAATGCTCCTGGGGGAGGAAGCCTGGGTATGGGATGGAGAGAGAGAGAGAGAGAGAGAGAGAGAGAGAGAGAGAGAGAGAGAGAGAGAGAGAGAGAGAGAGAGAGAGAGAGAGAGAGAGAGAGAGAGAGAGAGAGAGAGAGAGAGAGAGAGAGAGAGAGAGAGAGAGAGAGAGAGAGAGAGAGAGAGAGAGAGAGAGAGAGAGAGAGGTTTTGCATGTGTATCAGTTGTGTGAGGGAGACAGACAGGTGGAAGTGTGGATGAGTGTGTGTGAGAAGGACAATGAGAGAAAGAAAGAAAGGTGTGTGTGTGTGTGTGTGTGTGTGTGTGTGTGTGTGTGTGTGTGTGTGTGTGTGGAGCTATGCAGTACTGATGACTGGTGCATTTAGGGAAGCGTAGAGAACCAGTGTAGGAGAAATTTCAGACCGGTGTCAGTGGGATTGACACCGGTCGACTGGGAAAGGCAATAAAGCACCATACCAGTCAGCCTGTGGATTCATTCAGCGGATGTACGTGTGTTTGTATCGACAACATGTGGTCTAGTTGGTCCTTTAAAGCGCTCTGACGATATAACAATACTCGAAGTGCTGCTAAATGCTGGTCTGAGGAGGCTCTTATGGACTGTGAATTGAGATGAAAATGTGTTAATTTGTGTGCGTGTGTGTGTGAGCGTGCACTTCCCTCTCTCCATCACAGTATACTGATCCGGACACACTTCACACTTCGGTTCAGGGGCAAACCACCAACAAAAAACAGAATTCGTCAAGGAAAATTGCCACAACAAAATTCACCACTTGGATAAGCTGACACTCATTTCTGCAAAACGTTTAAACTAAATCCACACAGTCATTTTTCTACTACTGTACAGGCCACTCCTGTAATGTGTTCCCTCTTGGCGGGTGATGAACTGTTCCTTTGTCTGTACCACCGAGTAATGGCTAATGATTGAGTCCATAATGAGGTGAATGATCCGAAGATGGCTTGCTTCAATGGTTTGTTTTAAAAGTCCTTATCATTAATGATTATCATTAATGGGGCATGCAGTCATCTGCCCAGATGTTACCGCAAATAAAAAAATCAATCAAAAAGTGTGAAATCATTTAAAACACTATTAGGCGTGGTCATTTTAAATGTAAGAATCTCAGCTGGTTTAATTTCAGACCCATTGCAACGGCACTAATGTAAAACAAGACTAAGAATCTGCAGCCATGCCAGCAACATTGCAAGGTTGTACCGCAGTGCTTTGGGCTAAATGCTAAATGCCAAGCAAAAAAAGAAGCAAAAAAACCAACAAATGAACCTCTGTAACAAATGTCACGACGATCCATCTAATAGCTGTGAGGCACCAAAGTTGGCCGACGTTGCCATTCCTAAAAATGTACAAAGGAACAGAAACGCACACAAACAATTTGTATTTTCAAACTGCACATATAAATTGATTCCTTATCTGTTACTACCGTGGGACGCATTGTGCAGACCTGCATGCAGACTTGATGCAAAACCGCGCACAATGAAAATAAAGACACTCCTATAGCAGTTGTGGTGATGGTTGTGTGTGTGTGTGTGTGTATGTGTGTTTATTGTCTGGGAGCCTATCATTTGTGCTACATTGCCAATTGCCCTCTGGTTGTCTATCTTCTCTCCTCTGCTGTGCATTGTTGTGTGGATGCACAACGGTGAATGTGAGTGAGGATGGAAGACCGCCAGTGGGCGGACTGGATAGAGAAAGGCCATTTTACCGGGAAAGATAGAGGGATGGTTGTTTGTGTGGGCTTGTTATCATAGGTGAGAGAGAGGTCAGTTCATTGTGAGTAGTCAGGAGGCAGCACGGTCCTTGTCTCTGGTGCCTTTCTTTTGATCTTGTTTTTGATCTTGACTTTTATTTGTATTTTTTCTCTCCTTCTTCCCATTCCCTACTTTTCCTCATTGAACCTTTGTTTGAATCAGTTGTGATCTTTTCTGCACATCCTCCACCACCTGTGAGCTGAAATGCGACCGCAAGATACGTTGCGACTGCTGAGCTTATGGTCACCACAGCCTGTCCACCACTTAGGAGGTTTTCTGGATAATTAAAACACTGTTTCCAGCCTCGGCACAAAGCTCGCCCAGAGACAATTTGCATTTGGGCTGATTTTCTCATGAAAAGCACAGTTAACCCGGTGTTCAGGGCCCTTGTTAAAATGCATTAATTAAAACACTGATTTTGATAAAAGAGAATGAGGAAGAGTTTGTTCTGTTTTTGCTGAGGTAACAGATTTAAGAAAAGAAGGGAAACTGGGGGGGGGGTTTGGCTGCAATCACAAACACTTAGAGTCATCTTGTACAGCTTGTATAGCATGCATAGCGTACTTTATGCTGTATTTGCTTATAGGGCTGCATGCAAAGTCCTCTAGGTTGATAACACGCAAGTTCTGATATACCGTATAGCAGCACGGGTCACTGGACCTCGTCCCGCAGATGCAAACTGATACAAATTGGCCCATGCAGGTGCGCACACGTACAAACTGTGCACTGATGCAGAGCAGGTCACAGATAACACAAATCTCTCCCACCAACCACCCAACCACAACCACAACCACAACACACACACACACAAGCATTTAGAAACGATATCATAATGGGCCTATAGACAGAGGGCTGCAGACAGGCTCGTCACCAGTGAGTCCTCATCGCCGCGGTCAAGGGCAGATGCTGTGCGAGGCGTCTGGAGAGCGCTTGATGGTCGCACTGATACAGACGTTGATCAGTGAAAAACGTGCCCGACGCAGCCGGTTTGGGGCTTGTTAGAGTGTGTGTGTGTGTGTCTGCAGACGCTGGGGTAACGCTGGGGTAACGCTGTGCTCATTGTTTGAGTGGGAGGCAGCGGTGCTGGAACCGAGCCACCTGCTAATAAGGAATTATGAGCGTGAAGTGAACAGCATCTATTCAAACGTCAGATGTTGCGTTTTAGCTAATATTTGAATAAGTGATTGGGATGGATGGAGCACAGTGTTCTGCCAGACAGTTGCTCAGCTGGAGTCCGTGAGGTCATGTGAAGGTGTTGCACCCAAAATAAAATCTCTCAGTTGTGGTGCTGCACTTATGGTTGGATACATTGCGATACCTGTATTACTATGAATACCTTTTGGTTTGATTGTGTTCTCTGCTGTTGCTCCTTTGCGCTTAATTAACCCCTAACCCTCTTATAGAACCACACATGCACACTAGAGAGTCACTCATCTTCTGTCAAATGTTCTTCATGCAAAGCACTTCTTTTCCTCAAGGGGGGAACTCGGGTCCAAAAGGTGCTTCGAGCTATTTGAAGGGTTGTTTCTGAGGACCGGGGTGACAGAAGCGTGAGCATTTTTTTAATAAGGTCAAAATGTTTGAAACTAACTTTAGACTGTGACAGGTCAGGCCGCTTCCAATTAGAAAACCTGTGACCTCTTAAATGAGAATTTTAACGAACCCGTGGTCAGATGGGAGCGAACATGAGCAAAAATGGATCGAGACTTTTCTTATTTTAGCGCTTGATCCTTTTTTTTTTTTTTAGAAAAGAAAAATGTAATAGGATGATGATGTGACCTATTTTATGAAAGCCACTTAAAGCCTCCATCTTTTGGGAACAAAGTCAAGTATTTTTAGAGTTACGTTGGTTTTCTCAGGCAGTGATTCAATCCTCAGGTGAAACGTTTACCCGGTCAACACATTGTCATTTTGTTCTGTGTTGGGTTGTGCAACATCGGTGCTGAATAAAGCAAAAATCTGCTCCCTCTGTGGTTCTTCTGTCCACAGACACATGCTACGATCTTCGTTCAAAACGTGAAACAATCGACTCATTATTCATGCAAATATTACTGAAAATGAACTTGCATGAGAAGATTGATTGAGTGTTATTGAACTCAAAAAAGTCAATAAGCTTTTTTTCAAAAATGTCTATAATACATCCATATTTTACGTAATTTATTAACCCCTTTCCTAGGGGTTAATCTTTAGTTACGTTCTTCAAAGTATAAGTCCGCTAAATAACTTTCTGAAAATGGAGCACCGCTTAAAATTCTTCACCTGTTTCCTGTTCCGCATCGAATGTTTTCAAAGTCGGATTATTCAAAGTGAGAGAAAAGTTTCTCGCCTCCCAGCACAGCACAAGTGGGAAAAGGAAAAAGCTGCCGTACAGGCCTGTGGTGCCCTGTATTCAAAGCAGAGTTATCTTGAAACAGCTCAAGTTAATGTGGAGCAACGAACTGTCAACGGTCAGATGGAATTACATCGTCAAACCCGCGAAGTGACTGACAGCTCATGTCAGTAGCGGAGATTAGGCGAGATGAGCCGCTGTTGTGGCAAGCAGCGTTCATTGTGAACAATATGCATCACTCCCCGGCCGCATCCCGCCCCTCAGGAACAAAGGCTGGGGGACAAGTTTCTCTTCCCTGTATTGCTTCCTCCTCTTCCCGTATTCCCCCTTTTCGTCTGACCTTTATTTCCAATTGCCTGAGTCTACATTTAATGTAATCTGCATTCATCATCCCATCACCCTCTCTCTACAGGCGTAGAATCTCTGTAATTTCCCTACAGTACTTTGCTGCTCGGCTCAATGCTGAAACATTCCCAACGGAGTGTTGGCCGGAAGACTCTGAAGCTGGGCTGGTTCATTCGGGGCCAGAGCCATGGTCAGGGCTTTGGCTCAAAGCTTTAGGCCCAAATCTGACCTGAAGCTGGCCCGAACCCAAAGCTGATGATTTAACATCATTGCTTCCCGCGTCGCTCTCTCATTCTCTCTCTTGTACACACATTTGCTGTGTACAAGAACACAATATGTATGACTCTACTTCATGAACAGAGAAGGACAAGAAAAATAACTGAATAACAGAATCAACTCAGACTTAACAGAACACAAGTGAACATTTTGTCTCATTGTCACGGATCAATATGGAACACAAAGGCTCCGTACCTCTGTAAAATACAAACACGATTGAACTTGCGTTGTATTTCCCTGTGGGCTGTGAGCAATAAAATACATCTCAAAGAGTTTAAATACTGCGACGTTTTCATTCAGGAATTCATATCAGTGATCTGATCCAGCAGGATGAACAAAAGGCAGCACTCAATTACACAGTTCATCCGAGGTTTGTGCTCCCATTCACTTCAGTGTCATATTCAATCTGGTGACTCCACCCTGAGGCCTGCATCATCATCGGCGAGAGGAGTTAGTTTGGAAACAGACGACGCTTTTATGAGCCTTCAAATTGCACTTCTAAGGAGCAAACTCTTTCGAAGTTGACTACTGTCATGGGTGATTGTGTGTGTGCTTTTCTGTGGGAGTGATGACACACATTACCTTACATGTCAAGAAGCCGTGTGTTCATGGTGAGTTTTTAGCATGTACAGTCATACAAGTACGCAGGACTTTATTCACGTCTTCCCCTGAAGATATACCTCGTTTACACTGTCTCTGTCTGTTGTGGCTTGGTGAATGGCTGCACATTTCTTTCCTTTGCGTGAATGCGCATATTCCATCCTCAACCCCCTTGCCTTCCGTTCCATCTTCCATCCTGCTCTCGACTCTTTCTCTTGCTGTGTAAGATGGCTGGCCTCGGCAAGCGGGCCCGAGGCGAGTCCTGAGCACTAGAGTGTGGACCGAGTGCCAGAATGAACATGAGACACAGGGAGAGTGCGTGAGTTGATATGCAATGCCCCTCTTGGAGCGCTTGTCTTTGTGTGCGAGCAGCCGAGAGTGTGCTCTTCTACTGCTGTGACTGTTAGGGTTTTCTGCTGCAAGGTCAATGGAGCTCCATCCTCCCCCATCCCCGTCCCACCTCCTCAATCCATCTCTTTTACTGCAGGAGTTGCTGCCAGTGACAAGAGTGTCAGCTGCTGCTGCTGCTGACCAGGCATCACTGCCGGGGTTAAGGACACAGGGCAGCGCACACATACTGGCATGAATTGGCACCCGTGCGCACACTCGTTCGTGCGGCCCGGCGCTGCTCGCTCGAGCGAATGCAGATTCTAATGCATGTACGCACACCACGTCGTGTTGCAGCGCTGAGGAAAAGGGTATTGACGAGCGCTCGAGTTGATGTGCGGATCTCACAGACTCTCACACGCATCCTTATCCAACTGTGAGGCCACTCTATATTCAGACAACACTAAACAACCACCAAGTGCAGTCATGTCATGTATCAATATACAAACCACTTGTGTAATGACGCACAGAATTAGATGGATGAATAATACTCAAATAGAGGGATGTCTAATTGCAAGTAGCAGCAGAAGTGGGACTCATAATTATGATATAAAGTGGATGTCTTTTGTCTTTTGATGACTTAAGGTCAAACTTCGCTCCTTAAGAAGAAAGAAATCTGCCAACAATGTAGGCGAACGCCCCCAGATACTCTATGTCCGATGGATTTAACCAACTTCAAACTGTGACTTTAACAACCCCCTCCCCTCCTCGCCCCCACCCTCTCTCCTCTTTCCTCTCATATCGCAGACATGGCCCAGAATACAAATTGTGTTTTCCTTTCTTTATTTGGGTGGCCTGTAATGCTGTGGGCCAGAAGAGAATGGGAGAGGGGAGTGTATGCGTCCCACCGCAAGAAAAGGGAGGCGACAATGAGGTGGGAAAGCTGCTGGACAGACAAAAAGACGAGAAGACAAAGAGAGGTAGAAATAGAGACACGCCGAGAGGGAGAGAATTTAAAAGAGATGAATGGAAGGTACGGGAACAGGGTGAAAAGACACAAAGACAAAAGGTAAAATGATGACAAAGGAGGCTGTACTTGAGATGTGTTTGATAAAGGACAGCCTCTTGAATAGTCAAAGATGTGGCTCATTTTTTGTTCCGAGCAACAATGACACAAAGTCTCCCCAATACTGGCCGGAAGCTGCATAATGCTGCAGAGTGGGGAGTTGATTCTCAGTGGGATCGACAGTACGAGTTATAGCGAGTCCTTTGATTCCATGATCAGATCAAAAATATCGATTGATGGAGCTTTGAGTTTTCCCAGTTAGATAATACAACACTTCAGGTACCGCCTGATTAAATGAGCTTGCACAGGGTATATCAGATGTGGCTCGTTGTGTAAAACAAAGAGCAACGAGAAACAGTGTCCTGGGACAAATTTAGAAAGAGAATCAAACTACTTATTTTCCCTTCGGTAGTTTTTAAAGCACAGATCAGACTTTCAAAAGCACTTCGGTCTGGTTTCCTAAAATTACATTCCCATACACCGAGGGAAATATATTTTTTATCCTGACGTATCAAAAATACCTTTCTCATCAAAGTCTGTTTAAGTCCACGGAGGGAGGAGGTGGCGTAAGATGGAAAAGTCAAACAAACATGGGACTTTCACCCATGAGACCGCTGTTCGTGTCCTGTGTGAAACCAGAACGCGTGTACGTAGGTTTACTTACATAACGTACTAAACTTATGTAGCATAGTCTACTTAACTTACATAACTAAAGCTATGTAACAAACATACTTGTTTTAACCACACTAGCACAAAACATGATCTTTTTCTAAAATAAACCAAGTACTGTTGTTTCGTTGCCAACCAAGTTTTTGTTTCAATCCTTTTTCGCTTTTTGAATTTGGGCTGAAAATTTAAGCTCTTTTTTACCGTTGGCCAGACCTCAATATTAAGCCAAATTCTTTGATGCAAGTGGTTCAACAGGAGTCCCACCATACCTCCGACATGCAGTTTATTCAGACAGATATCTGCCAGGGACAAAAGAAGAACAGGTGATGAGACCCAACAAGTTAAGAGGGCACTTAGAAACATTTCAGCTCAGTCACGTTGTAGCACTCCCTCATTCTTTGGTACTTGGTTGTCGTTTCCCTTTTCCCAATTCATTTTAGTCACAACTCCCCTGAGTTGATTGGAGGGTTATTCAGATCACCTGTTGAGCAGAGTGTGATTACCGGCTCCTAATTAAGTATTGAGAGCAGCTTGGTGCGTTTTAGCTCTTGGCCAATCAGAGTGTGACGACGCCCTTTCTTGCGGGCTTAAGAGAGGTGGAGAATTAAACACCCAGGTCACTCTGGTTCTTCCTCGACTTAATACAGACCTTTTTTCTTTTTAGCAGATTCAGCCAGATCCTCAGGCTCTCCTGTGCAAGACCTGTTCCAGGCATGGCATTGCCCCCACAAATGTTCTGCCTGCCCCACCAACTCCAAGGAGTATACTGTACGCTTTCCAAAGCCTGCTCAAAACTACATTAAAGCATGATAAGTGCTTCACTTTAATGAAGTTGGCAACAGACTGTTTGAAAGGGTCAAACTCGAAGCAGTAGAGGCCGAGATATCAGTTGTGCTGTAGTATGGGTGAAGCTCAAGGAACACTGATTTCCCACAGTGCCACTCAATAACTCTTTCATTACTACCACCCTGCCTCCTAAATGCCCCTTATTTTTTTAAATAACCCAGTTCGAACTTTGGAAAGTTTTCTCCAGAGCCACAGAAAACATGACCTGGTGGTTTTCACTGGTACTCCTGGTGATGGATGAATTGAACTCTATGCAAATGTGTCTTTCAGTGACCTAACAGGGAAATCAAACTGCACTTGAAGGTGTAACCCCTGTGTAGTTCTGCAGGATGCAGAGGCATAGTGAGTGTCCTTCTGCATGAACAAGCATCCGCCTGGGATATTCCCACCGTGGCGCTGATGTAGTAAGCCGTTACTCTTAACCAGGCGAGGTTGTCCCGTGGCCATCGCAGACGGCGGTGAGTCGGACCTCCAGAGTTTGTCGACAGAACAGACTGTCTGCCACTCACCACGTATGACCCCTCGCTTCGTCTGCTCGATGGAAGGGTTAACACTGTCAACGCTTCACTCAGGCTTTTCTGTAGCGTGGGGCGGCTGGCAGAGAGCAACATCACTACATTAGAGAAAACAAAGCGGGTGCAGGGGGAGAGGAGGAGGAGGAGGAGGAGGATTGGCACCAAAAGGCCAGGGGTGTTTTGTTTGTGTGGTTGTGGACGCCTGTGTTTCATGTTTGTGTGGGTGTGTGTGTGTGTGTGTGTGTGTGTGTGTGTGTGTAGACCACTGAATGTTTAAAGAAGGAGACATTGGACGCTCCCCATTTTCTCAGGGCTCACGCACTTTTTGTGTTGTATTGCCCTAAGTGTCACAGCAACACACACACACACACACACACACACACACACACACACACACACACACACACACACACACACACACACACACACACACGATCAATGTCTGTCTAGTTTGATTTAGTCTCTTCCCTAAACAAAGCACAGCGCAACTAGACTCCATCACTTTCAAGCAGCCAGGGAGAGAATATGCCCTTACATCACACTGCTGTGAGCCAGCCAGGCATGACGAAGACTGCAGCATTTTCAGCCAGGGGAGACACAAACCCACACAAACACACACACTATGGCCCCGCCGCGCTCCTAAGAAACTACAGTAAACACCCCCTCTATAATGCCGCACCTTCAGCGACAAAGATTCTTATCTCGTTGAGTATAAATTGGTGAGGAAATGGGTAAAAGCGTGAATGTCTCCTGGTGAAGGTTAAATTTACGCATTGATTTTTTTTTAGTTTTTGCATTGCATGAATCCCTCAGTGTCAAAGACAATCCTAAATTTTGATAAGATATGTTGAAATGAACTTTGTATGTATGACAGTGCTTTGACTCTTCCGGTCAGTAACTCGTCCGGTTGTGAAGTGTGTGTTTTTAAATGTGTGCTGCAGTACCTGCTCTCTAAGGGTGCATGCATGCAGGAGTGTGTGTGTGTGTGTGTGTGTGTGTATTATGGCAGCACCCTGGTCTTCATGCTCTCTGTCTTGCAATGCTGGCGAATAAAACAAGAGAACAAGATAGTAAAAAGGTCGAGGCGGCGCAGGGAAGAGCCTGCAGGACGCTCACACAGATCACCGAGAACAGTTAGAAACAGACATTTCACAAGTCAAGGGCATGTGTATCATTCAAAACATCACATCCTGCTCTCAGTGGGCTCATATTCGGTTCAATGTTCAAAATGGGAAACAAAATGCAAGGTTAATGACTTGATCTTGTTTGGTGGTATCCCCTCGGGTCAGAGTGGGTTTCCTTCCACAGTCCAAAAATGGACTCGCAACCTGTCCAGGATAATTTGGCTCTCGCCCAATGCATGCTGGGATTGGCTCCAGCGAGTATATAAATGGTGAATGAAACCCAACTCTGTAAAAAACGGTTAAATGATCTATATACCTTTTTAGGATTTGCAGAGACTCATCTTTTACAGCTCCAACATGCAAATAAAAACAGGTTTAGAATGTAATGACTTCTATTATTAAAGCGTTTGTAGGGGAGGAGATGAGGTTGTGGTGCACTATTCTAGAAGATTCTCAACCTTTGTCAACATCACACAGTACGTCCTAAACTTGTTCTCTTGTCTGCTTGGTTGCGCAAGAGAAGAGCCCATCTCTCTCGTCCTTCACCCTAAAGTAAAAGGCCAGTGAACGTATATGCTACGACAGAAACAGAGCTACCTTGCACAGCTAGTTAAGTACAATTTTCTCTTGAATACCAAATAACTTGATGCAATAACAACTTGTATACTTGACACAGGCTGTTGTGAGTAAAACTGTCTTGTAGCAGCAGTGTTGACTGGTTAATTAGCCGTTTAATTTATCATGTCCACATTGTTTTGCTGCGTTTCAAACCATTTTATCTACTTTGCCTGATTGAGCTTATACTAACAATGGAGCTATTTCCATTTTGTGATGAATGCAGAAACTGCATAAATCTGTCCCTCAAGTCGAGCTCGCACAAAAAATATCAATAAAAGTAATTAATTCAGAAATGCTCCCCGGCTGTTGTAAATGTCTTGCTGATTTACCGTGAACGATGACTTCCATTCACAAACTCCCATCGAGATACAATGAATCTTCTGTCTCTCCCAACAAGTTACAATAGCCATTTTTACACCTCATTGAGCCTCGAGGCAAAATTATGATAGCGCAGTCTTTACAACTATTGATGCCGTGGCCTATTTAATCAGCTGGTTGAATTAATCCATTTGGAATAAGAGTGGAAAGAGAGAGGAAAGGAGAGAGAGTAATGGCTCTGATGAGGACCCAGTGGATGAGGAGATGGCATGGAAGACACATTTGTCCCATGGAGACTCAGACCTCAAAAAGGACTGGACCACAATTATTGACACAGTAAATAAGTATATAGTTATATATTATATAAGCCCATGTATTAGTCACAGTGTGACAACACTATTATCTGAATCGGGTATTAAAGCAAAGGCTGACTGGCAAAACATAACAGATAGTTTTCCTGGAAAGAGAAGAAAGAAAATGCTGGTTACTGCAATGATGGTGTGTGTGTGTGTGTGTGTGTGTGTGTGTGTGTGTGTGTGTGTGTGTGTGTGTGTGTGTGTGTGTGTGTGTGTGTGTGTACCACATCCTGGTCCTCCTGTGGTCATCATTCAATGCGCCACACCTGGAGCACAAGAGCCCCTCTGCTGCAGCCAAATGATCCTGCCAGACGAGTGGAGGGACACAGGAATGGAAGTAGAGAGATAAACGAGAGGGAGGGGGAGGGCGAGGGAAAATGAAGGATTTAAGGGTGAGAGAATGGGGGATGCAAAATGTGCCAGGGGAGGAGGATGATGCGACCACATAGATGTGTGTTGGTAAGAAAATAAAAGTATAGGGGAGATAGGAAGGTGTGTGTGTGTGTGTGTGTGTGTGTGTGTGTGTGTGTGTGTGTGTGTGTGTGTGTGTGTGTGTGTGTGTGTGTGTGTGTGTGTGTGTGTGTGTGTGTGTGTGTGTGTGAGTGAGTCGGGGAAGGACAACCAAATGAGAGGGAGGAGATGGATGGAGAGGAAACGAGATAGATGGCCGTGTTAATTCGGGATGCAGGGACACATTGTCTCGGCAACTTCAAGAGGATGGAGAGGAGCCACACAGACAAACGAGAGGAAATTAAATTTAAAAAATACAGAAAATCAACAAAGCAAAAACCAAGAATGGAGGAGAAGATGAGAGCACACTGAAATTGAAATAAGATAGAAAACAGACAATTGGAAGAACAGGTAAGCATCGTAGTGTTGCTCGTCAGAGTTGAGCTCTGCTGTCCAATCTGGCTCCAGTTCCAATTAGATTTCAGAGCTCTACTTTGGAGGTACTCTATCATCACTATCATCACTCTGGCTTTAAATGAATAAAAGTAAGCTCCAAGGACACCCCCTCCCCCTCCCCCTCCCCCACTCACAAACTCACTCACCCTAAATAAGCATCTTTTAAAATGTGAACCTGGCAGCGACAGGCTGACGGTGTGTCATTACTCTGTAATACGCAACCCATGAAAAGTCTTTTGTTGAAAGTTTTTCCTCAGGTTGGTTCTTTTACTTTGGTGTGAAATTGGAAACGAATGAAGTGTGAGATACAAGGTTAAAGTAAAATTCAGTTTTAAAAGGCCACATTTTTCTTTACCAAATTCTCTTAACTGCGCAAGTAAAGTGCTCGTTCCAAACTGATGAATGTCTCCCGTTCATGAGGACGCGAGCACTAGCCCGGATACTTCTCCTGCTTACAATGAGCCCTTCATATGTACACGAGGAGAAGTCCTCGTCACGGAGTCCGTGTTTCTACAGGAGCCCACAACAGCCAAACCAAACACTGGTTCAAGTGAGAGACTTACGTTACCTGAAGGCCACCGTAGTTCTCTGCCACACTTGGCAAAGGTGAGGTGAGTAAGGTGAGTCGCTGAGTGCAAGCCGATGTCTGACTTCTGTTGCTCTTCAAGTAGTTTTATTATGATAAAGATGGCTTCTGATTAAGGTGAATAGAATAATAATATTGCCTTGTTTTTAATCTAGTTTGAAAACATGAAGTGAAAAGTTCGGGAAATAAAATAAAGTTGGTGGAAGTTTGGATTTAAAATACAGCAGCGCTTTTAAAAAGCTTCCTCTCAGGATACTTTTATTTACTGTAACTCAGTAAAAGAACTGACCCATTAGGAACTGTCCTTTCTGGGGCATGCATTGGTCTCAATTTTGGTCTTAAAATGTTTTGGTCTTCTCTCGTTCTCGCTTTGAGCTGTTTGTTGATATCTGCTCGACATGAAGCATTTGGTAGCTACTTGAGATGCAACGACGCACACTTACCCATTGAAGCGCAGCATCTGATCTGGACTCGTCTCACCTGAATAGAGAATGGCGTGATGTCGAAATGAGGGAGATGAGAAAACCATCAGAGACCTTGATGAAACTGACAGATGGCAGCACTCAGCTGAGAGACAGATGTTTCACCCAGAAGGACGGAAAGAAAGAATGCATTCCTGTGGCCTGGAATCAGATGTTACCGGGACAAGAAAAGAAGAGAAGACACGGGATGGAAGAAAAAAAGCCGATAAGAGGAGACAAGTGAAATAAACCCAAAAAGCGAACTAAACCTATGTTTATTGTGCATGTACGTTTCTGCTCGGAAAGTGACACCACGTCCAAAACGGACACTGCATGGGTACCTAAGAACGTCATAGTTTGAACTGGACCATGGATGGATTATTGAACAGGCCTACTGGGCACAGGCAGGGGCCCTAAGTTTAACTGGCCACCCTGGCCTTCACCTCCAAAATGTCAAAGACATACGCTTCAACAAGGAAGAGATTCAAAATGACCACAAAGTAACACCAAAGGACAACAAAGAGACAGAAAAGGACCATAAAGAGACTAAAACGACTACAAAGAGATGCAAAAATGACTTTAAGGAGACACAAAGTGTCGGTATTCATCGTGTTGGGGGTGAGAATAGCTGTTGAGACATTTACGATTGACCGTCCCCGCCATCAATAGTTTGGCCCCTTATCCGTCTCATCACAGCAGTTGAATCACACTCGCCACTGGATGGGGGGGGGGGGGGGGGGGGACGTCAGTCCTGTTAGATTCCCTCCTTCACCCCACCTTTCCACTCTCAGCTATCCGTCTCATCTCTACAGTCTCCTCCCCCCCATCCCCCCTCCCCACCCCATCGCATGCCTCTCCTAATTACTCCCCCTGTCCGTCTCCTTGTCTCCCCCCCACCTCCCCGCTCCCCAACTCACCTGTCTCGTCTGTCGCCTCCGATTCCATGTCAGCAGCATTTATTGACGGGCCCCATTCAACGACTACTACAACCGAAATCCTCTGTGTGTGCGGGCGTGTGTGTGTCTCTGCGAGTGTGTGTGTGTGTGTGATGTGATTTGAGAGAGGGTGAGGATGTGTGTGTGTGTCCCGACTCCTGGCAGGTGTTGTTAATGTTGCGAAGCACGCAGGGGGAGACATACAAACCGTTGTTGAACGAATGATAAACCAAAGCCCAGCGAGGGGACTGGAGGAAATCACTCAAACACACCTTCTGCTCCTTCTCTTTCAGCCACTCACTCCCTTTACTCTCTCTCTCTTTCACGCATCATCTCACTGCATCTACCTTCCATTCATGTCTTTATGTTCTGCGAGATGACAGAAGTAAAGAGTTAAGAATCTTTGGAATACTGTGCAGCATGTAGGACGCACTGTGACCCCTGCAGCTGTATGTGTGCTGCATCTAAACACACGCTGACACGCGGTAGTGAGGTGTTTAAGTTTTGAGCGCTGGCTCCCGTGGGTGCGGCAGCTACCCTTCGGGTGGCAACAACAAAGGTCAAAGTATTGATCATTATTCATTCTCACGAGCTCTGTGAGTTAGTGAACAAATACTTTTTCTCCCCTCTTACAAACACACACATCTACACACATTAGGGGTGTAACGGTTCACAAAATTCACGGTTGGGTACGATACAGTGGAGCCACGGTTCGGTACGATACAGTGGAGCCACGGTTCGGTACGTTTGGGTACAGTAGAAAACTATAAATGCCAGAGAAATGTACTTGATTTTAAAATATATTTATTCATTACAACTAACATCATGAAGTTATTCTTTGACTTTGAACAATGATGGAACTATACATGAGTGACCCATCTTCTGGGGTGTCTTCTTAGCAACACATCAGCATAAAAAACAAAAACTGCTCCTTAATGTTATGTAGTATTGTTACTTACATCTTGCAAATGAGATTTTTTTTATCTCAATGGGACTACCTGGTTAAATAAAGGTTTTAAAAAAAATATATATATTTTTTTTTTCAAACGTATTCGGTTCGTCATGCGTACCGAACCGTGAGCCTCGTACCGAACGGTTCAATACGAATACGCATACCGTTACACCCCTAACACACATGCTTCCACTATAGGGGACGGACCGTGGTGTGATGTTACGGAGCTCTGCTGACTGAAAAACACTCCTACGTTATCGTTGCACTTTGCATACAGTGATGGACTCCGATAATGATAATGTTCAGCCTACACATAAAATATGCACAAACAAATCCCACTCGCATAAGTGTGAGTATCTTGATACATACGTACATGCCTACACATAAACACTCAAACCCTATATGATGTACATTATGTAATGCTTCCCCGAGTGCCTGGATGCTCACTTTGTTTGTGGCTGTTTTATTTGTGTCTACTACTGTGATATTGAAGCTTGCAGGTCAGAGAGGTTAATGCAAAGGTATAATGTGTGTGTGTGTGTGTGTGTGTGTGTGTGTGTGTGTGTTTGGTTGGAGGGATGAACAGCTTGATGCAAAGCAAGCTCAGCATTGGAGCATGAGAAAAGAAACTGAACATGCAGTTGAACCCTGAGGTTGTTGATGATTTTTCCGAGAGAAGTTTTCTAAAACAACTCTCTCACTTGTCTCTCCTCTTTTCTTCTTCTTCTCCTAAATTAAATTAGATAAGTAGTTACATTTCTATCAAAACATACGCCATTGCATGAATATTTAAAGTGTCCACTGGCCGGATTTTAAAACTTTCCATTAGCAGTAAAATATCAATGGCATCAACACTAACCACTTAGTGTGGCGACCAAAAACTCTGGAGCCACCGTCATAACTCAGCCTGAAGTTAACTTATTTGTGAACTAATATTCTCAAATCCAGGATGATGGAGGTGAGTGGTGATGTATCTCTGCAGGTGGAACAGTGAGAAAAAATGCCATTCTTTGAAAGATGTATTATGTCTGTTTCTGTTGAAGTCATGACTCATACAGTTTGTTCAAAGGCTTGGAGACACTATACCCGAACTGCTCGATTATAACTCCACTCTGCTTCTACCTCCTCCACAAAACACACTGCAGCTAGTTGTGGATGAACTCATTTTAATCTAGGAATTAAAATAAAACCAATTTCTCTTTTCACGGGCTATAAAATGAAACACCGTGTTGCATTTTCTCGCTGCACTAAGATAAGAAGACTTAGCATTTCTGGGCTGCACAGGGAAAAAAAGAAAATCCATCATTTGCGTGACTTCATTAAAACCATCTTTAATGTTGCTGCTGCTGCATTCAATGACAGCACCAATGACTCAGCGTGCAGGTTGGGTGGATGCCCTCTGAGCCGATCTAATCAGATCATACTGTGGTTGTAGGTGTGCACTTAATAGGTCCAACAAGTCAAGCCGCTGTGGGACATTAGCAGGGGAGCGGATCGATGCAGATGAGATGCCAGTGCATTAACTTGACTTAATCATAGTGTCTCTCAAGGGTCAAACCCAACCTCTTCACTCGCTGTAAAACACGGGTACACATACAGGTCCATGCCTAGCTAGCACTGATGCAGTCATTGTTGTAATGCTCAGCTTTACACGTGTTGAATTAACGTTATGCTCATTTTGTAGGTGAGAGTTTGTGGTGCAGTTGAATTGCAATGTCTTCCCATTCATATCTATGACCGGCTTCTCCTCTTTGTGTCACAGTTAGCAGTGTTCTCTAGCTCCTGTTGGCTGGAGCGACCACATAGACAAGTTTTATTTTAGTTTTTTGCTCTAGCTAACAGAAACTAACTGGCTAAACGTGGTAATAATAATAATAATAATAATAACCACTTTATTTATATAGCACCTTTTAAAACCAGAGTTTACAAAGTGCTCTGACAGCCAAAGCGAGGCAATAAAACAACAGAAAGGTCAACAGTATTATGGTATGGTAGTAATATCAACCAAGCCAGGAAGAGCACCGGGCTTCGAAGTAACATTTCATTTTCGTTCTGAGCAAACATTGGAATTTAGCATCTTCTGGGTCCGTCATGCGAAGGCATTGGGCCCAAAAGATTTTTTTCCCATAGACTTACATTGGGAAAGAGTTCTCTGTAAATTAGAACCAACTTCCAAATAGGAACACTTAAATAGCCCTTACCTAAATCATTAGGTCCTACAAGTTGAAACCATGAATAGCCAGAGTGGTCATCTATTAATTATAAATGAGCCAGAGAACGAGGGCTGGGAGGCGAGGTTAAAGGAAATGCTAGTGCGCTTCCTCTATGGGCACCACAGAGCCGGAAGATCCGGTTATTTCATCACTCGGCATTTGAGCCATCACGCACCACTGAGTACCTTTTCATAGAAATGAACGGGAACCTGCCTTTCAACACTGACTCCAGTTCTCTTTCTACATCCATGGAACGAACACGCAACAGCAACACACACATGTGTTGAAGACATGTCCATACACAAATGTGAGCGCCTTATGGACATGAATAAATGAGCTCAGAATAATCTGAAGACAAACGCACACACCCCTCATTTAATGTTCACTACTGGCTTTAATCTGCTGTTTGACTGATTGATGGATATAATGATAGAGGACCCTCCTCTCTGTCTCGCAACTGGCAGAGCGTTGTCCAGGAGGATCCTTCACCCGAGCGAGTCCTTGACTTAAATTAGATTGCAACTGCAATGCGGCTGGCTTTCACAGCACACGGTTAGCATAATGTGTGTTAATGGCCCATCCACTTAGGAATGACTCTTAAACCTATTCTGGCCATAAAAGAGCAAATAAAATCAGACGTCTGCAGGATGAGAGAGCAGAGCAGGTGCTGTTTTCCCCACGAACGCCGGTCTTGTTATCGCCCTGATGCTTTTATATTGTGCAGCATTTAGTAGTGTGTTGACACAGAGTCGCCCTCGGATTAACAAAAGGATCGCGTAAACATCAGGCCGTCTGTGACAGACAGGCGTCGTTGCTTTTTATCATAATGTCCAGATGTGGCCATGTGCTGCTGGTGTGATACAAGCTTGAGAGGAATCATTTTAAGAGATTTTCCCTCTTTTCATTGCCTGACACAAGCTATTTGTTGGAATTCAATATACTTTACTGCTCACATCACACACATACCATAGCAAACACATTTCCCTGTGCACACGAACTTCACGGCCAAACGCTCTTGTTCATTTTTAGAGTAAATGTGTGTGAAGATTGCGTGTGGTTCTATTGTATATGTGCATACTTGCACGTATATGTTGTGTAGGTGTTTACAGCTGAGGGAAGGAGGGGAGTTCAATGCTGCATGTGTGCAGAGTTTGTCAGTGTGTGTTGCATGTGCGCGTTCCTTCCCCCCCCATCGGCTATCTGTCTTTGAATGCTGTAAAGCTCCATGCCGGACAGTTGCTTGTAAACATGAAGGAAACAAACATAAAATCTGTGACTATGCTACATTCACTGCCATTTAGATCAATTCACATGTGAAAACAGATCAATGTTATCCTCCGGTTACATATTGGATGATGGGCTGATCCATAACTCAAACATTAAAGCCACACGTACACACGTTCATATCCCCCTCTGTATGAAATCTTCATGTAGCGCCATCATCAGGTCAAACATTTTATTTATGACAAAAACACCTGCAAACCAATCACATCCCCATTATAGTCTGTGTTGTACTAATTAGCAAATGTCAGCATGCTAACTGCTTTGCAAACATTATGTCTGCTACAAAAAGTTAGCATTGTCTTTGTGAGCATGTTAACATTCTACCGATAGCATTTAGCTCAAGGTGCTAGCCTCACAGGGCCGCTAACGGCTGTAGACATGCTTATTAAAGATTCCCACCTGAATGGACATGATTGAGCTTGCATATTAATTTGGAGACCTGATGATTTGATCTGACTTTTCGCCTTACAGTGTATTTACCAGTGTCACCACATCGCTAGAACTCAACAACACAGTAAGACAGATGGTAACATCTATAAAACATTAGACAATATAAGTTGTAAAACAAGTCTCTGTAATGGGAAGCTCTCCATCTTCTAGTGATGTTAATGTTCCTTATAATGTGTGGTCTGCAGCATCGGCCTGCTAATCCTGCATCGCATCAATGATCACAGCAGAGATGAAGTGATGATAGTGATGAAGATTGAAGTGATAAAAGTGCTGTTGATGGCTTTGATAGAGATATCATCTTCCAGACAAACGGACAGACGCAAAGAAAGGCGTCTGACACTCGTCTGTCATAATGCTCATACGTCTTCCTCCCTCAACCACTTTCAACAAATCTTCTCTCCCTCTGTGCAGCCTTTTGCCCCCTCATCTTCTCTCTTTCCATGCGTCACTGCTCTGTGTGTATACGGACAGGTCAATCAGTCCTCCTGTCCTCTGAGTCTCTTGGTGTCTTTGTACATCTGATATCTGCCGGCTCTGCAGCGAGGACTGCCTCTTTTGCATCTAAAGGATGTGATTATACAGTGTAAGAGGGGGGTATTTGTCTAGATGCCCTAATCTTTATGCAAAGAGAACAATGTTTAAGCAGGTGGATCCTGCTGCCCGAGCATCAGGCAAACATACACACATTGGACACACTTACACAGAAACAGACAGCAGACGAGATTGGATTGGATTTCCTATTAACAGGAAACTCATTCCTCTCCTCTCCTGTCTCATTATCATTCTTGCTGTCAAGTATCGTGTCACCCCTCTATCTATCCATCCATCCATCCTCCTTGCTCAGCATTTGTCATCTAATTCACTTTTTTCACTCTTTATTTTTTTCATCAATCTCTGCCGTTCTTCTTCCACTCATTTTTTTTCAATCTGCACCCTTTTCAGAGTGAGAGAGACAGATGGAGAAATAACTGCTGAGACAGAGTAATATAATAGTGCTCGTGGAGGACGGAGATGATGCCACACAACAGCTCTTTTCTCTCTGTGTCTCTCTCACAAACACGTAACTGTGAGTGTTAGTCATGATACATTTTGTGCCTTCGTGTATTGAAATTTCACGTATTTACATATACCTTGAGTTTTTTAATGGATTCTATGGTCCTTGCAATGGCTGATACGACACATAGAGTTGATTTGTTGATATAAAGGACATTTTATTTCCTCACAGTATTGTCATACTGAAGCATCCCAAAATGGTCCATGACATTATTTGCCTAAGCATCAAATCAAAATAATTTTTGCTTCAGAAGTAGTTTGCTATTGTTGCGAGTGAGATGCACTAATGCTGAAGTCAGACTCTACTTCAGCATTTGTTCCATGCAATCGTTTTCTTTTGTCATGTCCTCCTCCCTCTATCATGTCTGCGTCTATGAAACCTGTCACTTTGCACGAACTTCGACACTCTGAACTAAATAAATCAAACAGACTGACTTTCTCTGAATGCAAGCGCTTGTCAAAAAGATGCTGACTTTGTTCTAAAAGCATAATTTGATCAGATGTTAGGAAAAGAAAAAGCCTTCCTGCTGTGTGGAGACAACCTGCTCAGTGTTGAGGACAAGTGAAGTCAAAGACATGCAACATCAGTTCCCATTATTTGCTGTTTGGTCATTTAGCACATGTTGTTATCCAGTGACTCTGGTCCAGTTACCTCACTAATGTGTGTGTGTGTGTAACCAAACACAAGGCGTGGAGCAAATGTACTGAGTTAGACGACACACTATTTGTTGAGCTTGTTTAGTAATTCTGTTCAGGATTCCGAAAAAAAAGGCCTGCGATGTGACAATCTATTCCACATGATAATTAACCATAATTATTATGACATGATTGTCAAAGATAACTCTGATAATAGCAGAATATAGAATGGAGGAAATAGAATTGAGCATCATCTGCATAGCAGGACAGTGGCTCGTCATACCTACAAGAATATCTACAAAGACGGTACTACACAGATGACAACAACATTGTAGGATGATTCTTGAGATGTTACGTTCACTTTTGTCAACTTCTGGAAGACAACCACAACGCTGACCAATGTGTCGGCATTATGTTGGCTTACCTTGGCTCAGGTTCAAAAGCCTCTCTCTCTCTCTCTCTCTCTCTCTCTCTCTCTCTCTCTCTCTCTCTCTCTCTCTCTCTCTCTCTCTCTCTCTCTCTCTCTCTCTCTCTCTCTCTCTCTCTCTCTCTCTCTCTCTCTCTCTCTCTCTCTCTCTCTCTCATATTCCCATCACTTGCTCTCTCATCTTCTCCTCCCGGGACTTTGCTTTATCCTCATCATTGATTCAGAGAATATCTCTCCTTTGTTCTAAGTTACAGAATGTAATATGAATGTAATCTCACGTGTTACTCAAAACCTGTGCATGAAAGGGTGAGACCAGACCTTTGTTTCCTATGTAAAGTATTTTGGGATAGTCTGATCATCTGAAGCAGTGGGACAACTGTTCTGATGCTCTTTTGTGTCTTGTGTTCCATGTTGCCATTGATAAGAGAATAGTGTAAATAAAAGTTTTGATTTCGTCTCCGGCAGCAACCCCTGATGGTTTTCTTAGTCAGGCCGTAGCTATGCGGGCTTTGGGTGAGATAAAGCCTTCCCCATGATGTGAATTTCTCTTCCTTATTTTCTGTCATTCGGCTTTCTCTCTCTTCCCTGCCCTCCACCCCGTCCACGAGTCATCTAACACCGGCATTCCCCGGTGAGAGCCATTGTCAACCTCTCGCCCTCTGCCACTTCACTGGCCCCAACCCTCCCTTCTTACCTCTCTTTTTGCTCTGTCTGCATTTCCCTCTTAATTTCTCCTTTGCCTTCCCTCTTTTCATTCCTCTTTCACCATCCACTTCTATCTCCCTGCCGGCTTCGCTTGTCAGTACTCACCTTTCTCCACTCATTCCCTCCTTCCTCCTGTCCCCCCTGCTGATCCCAAAGAGAGCTGCAACACGCACCCTGGCACATCGTGGGATCAAGGCGAACCCCTCCGATTAATTTAAAGGGGTCTAGCAGCAAATAGATGTATAGAAATAGAAGGAGCTGAGAGAACTTGTCACAAGGCTGCACCAAAATGAAGTATGCGATAAAAGAGAGAGGGGGCATCTAATGGTTAAAAAGATTTAGGACTTTGAGGGGAAGGTTTGTGAATTGGACTGGGAGTGATGTCCCTGCACAGTTGTGCCAAAGGGAATACAGAGCAGAGGACGGAAAGAGACAGAACGAGAAAGAGAGAGTAAATGGCAAGTTTCATAGAGCTATGCAGATCGACCCATGTGATACAAAATAAGGTTATGTTGTCCAGATACCTGAGAGAAGCCAAACACCATTAAAATGGTCTTTGTCAGCATTAATCATTTAAAGTAGTTGATCAAATGACTCATCTTGACTGGTGGGGACAGTCCCTGGCATATACGAGCCTCTGGAGAACAAAAAAATCATCCAACATCAATAAAACGTCAATCACAAAATTTATAGCTGTCTCATGAATTAATACCGTGACAGTAATTGAGATGATCCTGTTGTTGAAAGTCGCTCCACAGCGGAGAACACCCAGTTCCTATTGTAATGGCTCACAAACAAGGCCACACAAACATTGCCAGCACCAACACAGAGTCATTATAAAGCCATGTCTCCCAAGACAACTTGTTTATGGCTTTCACGTACGGGACAGTAGCCCTTAAGTCTCGCATCCGCCTCTCCCGACCCAACCCTTCCCAAAGGTCAGCGTGAGAGGCTCTTCTGTAACACCGCCGGTGGAAACAGCTGATGTTTGCTGCGATCTATAATCACTTCACGTCTATAAGTGAACCTCAGGGAGGAGTGCCGCACTGTCCCAGAGGGATGTATAGCCTGGCAATGTCAAAGTGTTTTATCGTGTAGGTTAGCAATGAAGAGCAGATTCCTTTTCTCTGCAGAGTCATTATACGTCCTGCATAATGGACCATGGAGTTTCTCTGGATCTCGGTTGATCTTAGTGACATAATCTACCAGCAGCAATTGTCATTTCAGCTGTTGACATCTTGAAAGTAAGGACCCAGTGTTTCAAAGAGTATGAAGAATTGAGAGAGGGAAATGTTCCCTCGTTTTCACCGTAAACTGCATGTATGACATACAAGAGTGGAACGGCTTAGTGAGCATGTAATTGCACTAATGAAAAAAAATCTTTCAAAAAATGTAATTATATAAATACAAACGTGGATGGCTCCATCACTTCCAACCATTTTCACCGCTTTTGTATTGGCTAATGTTTGTGCCAAAACAGCACCGATACTGTAAATTATCATGTAAAATCTAATATATTAGATACGGGTAAGATATTAAAAAACACTAGTGATAAAGGTAGAGGAGGTCTGGGCATCATAATGTGTCACTGACTATTCTGAATGCCTGAGAGGAGGAAGTGGTTAATGGGAATTAGAAGTGAAAATGAGACGTTTGAGGGAAGAGAGAGAGAAGGGAGGAGAAACGGATCAGATGGGGATTGGAGGACAGAGGGAGTGTCCCTCGGGTGGGAGGTGAGGAGAAAATTAGGTGGAGGGAGTGTTGGAGAAAGGGAGGGGCAAGCATAAGAAAATAAGTGTGGCTGGCATGAGAGCCGGAGATTGATGATTATTAATAGTAATGTTTGATTAGCGCGAGTGCAGTGAGGAAAGCGATACGGGGCCGGCCTGAGCAGCCGAACATCACTGACCCCGTGCTGAACTGGACGCCCATTTTTCATCCCAAAATAGTCGGAGAACATACGTATAAAACAGAGAGAGCAGAGCCTCTGATTTTTTTTTACTGGACGTCCCTCCTGCACCTATCTGGCCCTTCTTCCCACCTCAACATCAGTCATCACGCGACCTGGTAAGACGAAGATGTATCGCAGATATTATTTAGAGCGTTAAAGCTTTAGACAGAGACAGTAAATCAACCAGGTGATAACTTTCTGTTAGCAGCCGTTTGCTGCTGAAATAAGAGACCATTTAGTTGCAGGGCTTGCTTTGCGATATCGTTCAAGGTCAAATTTGAATTACACCTAATGAGATTGAATACAGTCTCCACCCCGTGCTCCAGGAAAGTGCAACTTTGTCAAAATGCTGATGTAGTGAAAGGCATGAAGCTCCTCTTGAGAATTAATTTCTGATTCAACGGCTGATCACAGAGATTTAAAAAAAATCCTGCGTGTACTCGTACAGCAGACGCATTATATACGATGAATATTCATACGACCCTTAATTGCATGCGGTCTCAGTTAATTAATGAGGACGCATAATATTTTGTTTGTGTGTCACGATGAAATATGTATGCTTTTTTAAAAACTCGACGCTGTTGCTTTTAATGGCAGATTAAATGGAATTTACATCTTTAATTTGTTTTGTAATAATTTATGCAAATGTGTATCGAGTCTGCACGCTGCTTTCATCGCAAAGCTGATGTGTTTTGCAAAGTCACTTCATTAGAGTTTGTGATCTTATTAGTTAGTATTATTAATCGTAGGGGTGCCTACAGTATGTTAAGTGGGAGTGAGTAGCCATGGCAAGGCTTCTTGCATAAAGAATTGATGGATTGCCATTTTCTACAGACAGTCATGTTCGCCTGAGGATGAACTGATATAACTTCCTGACTTTTGCTCTATAGTGCCACCAACAGGTCAAATTTTGTGTTTTGTCCAGTACTTTTGTTTATGACCAAATATATTCAAAACTAATGACATTCCCATCAGCTTCATCTTAAGAAAATACAATGTTAGTGTGCTAACATGCTAAACTAAAAGGAAGAACCTGCAGAATCTTAGCACCGTCGTCATTAGCAACTAGCACTGCTGTGAGAACACAGAGTTCACCATGGCTGTAGACTCTTAAGGCCTTTACATAACGGGGCGTTTATTTTTTAGTGTGTGATTAATTCGCACCAAACGAGAATATTGCATGGCGAAAAAGCACATGCACAATTAAAAACCCCCAGGCATAAACTTTGCATAACTGTACTCAAATGTACTCGTAGCATTTTGCTGAAACTCAATTAGATATCTTACCGTAGCTTAGGCTGTACAACCATTTACCTCAGACAGACTGCCAGACGCTGCTCTGGGTCAGTAAGATCCCGGTAGTTGGTCCTCTGCCTGCCTGAATCTATTCCAGCCTTTTATTGAGTGTGAATGCAAATTCGCTTCGCTGCCAGTATGAATAGTTTTTACGCGAAATATTAGCAGCCGAGTGTTTTTCGTTTGGCAATACTAAAATACATAAAAAGTTCCAGTTTATTACAACCATGTAACTATGATCATGTGAAGGAGAGGTGGCAGAAAAAGAAAATTGTTACACAAATAAATCCTATACTACCTAATTTACATTCAGTCAATCAGGAAGGCAATTAAGTACTGTGCAGTTATGAACGCACACGCGCACACACGCTCTAACTGTGCAGTTAATCCTGTTCTGTACCTGCCAGAGGATTAGCCAGTGGACAGTGGTGATTATAGCCAGATGATCCTCAGGCCTCTGTACTACTTTGATCAAATCCAGTGTGTGTGTGTGTGTGTGTGTGTGTGTGTGTGTGTGTGTGTGTGCTTTTGAATGAACACCATTGTACTTTATCAACAGCCCTATAAAATCAATAGACAATGTGTGAACACACTGAAAAGGTAGCTCTCGCTACATTCAACCCATTCAACCATTGGGTTTATTTAAAGATCAACTGTGCAGATTAGTAGCAATTTAGATAAAAAGCTTTTATGGAGGAAGAAAGTCACTGGGGATCCTTTGATGGGGTGGCTGCGGCTCAGTGGAGAGAGCGGGGTTTGATTCCTGGCTCTGACTGCCCTCCCACTGCTCCTAAAAATACTAAGGATGGGTAAAATGCAGAGGTCAAATGTCATGTATGTATATGACCTTTTTAAGTTGTATTCAGAAAAATGGCCTGTTAGAGTTATTGTTCTTAAGATTAATGGTGCAAAGTAGCTCGGTCTCTTCATCAAAACGTGTTGAAACTTGTCATCTTATGTGAATTTAGATAAATAGGCAATATGTCAGAGTGTCCCCATAATGCATTTAAATATTCTCAATTTTATTATTAAATGGGAACAATTTTGATTTGAGTCATTTCGATCTACTCTATCAACTCCATTAGTCACGGAGGCCTATTTCTGATGGAGACCACCAATATTGTAATAATCTGAATCCTGTCATATCTCTAAATATTATATCCAGGCGAAGTGTTTTTATATTAGCAGCCAAAGACACATACAGAGGAACAGCCGTTCTTATCCAGCCATTCATCACAAAGCCATTCTAATATTGGTGACCTCAATTTAAACTTAAAGCGGCATAAAAGCTCTAGTGGTGTACGAGCCACAACACAATGCTCATTGTTAAACGCCTCATTGCAGTACACTGACGCAGCAGCATAAAAGGGAGAAAAACACACACACAATACCTTCAAAGCCTATTCGTGTAGAGGACAAGAGTTCACTTCTAGTTTATAAACTGATACGATACTGAGGAAGCATATTATTTTTCTCCTTTCTCCCGCACAAACATACACACAACAATACCATCTCTTCGTCCGAGCCTGCTTGGCACACATACACACACACTTACACGTTCATGCAGCTGTTACAGTTGGCAGCCCAGCATGCTTAGGTTAGGTTTCCCACACCTATGAGGCCGTCAGGGCGACTTCCCACAAAGGAAACCCCAGTTTCACATACTGTACATTCACAGGCCTCATGAAGGAGATCAGTATCCTGCAGAAACTCCATTTTCATGTCACGCATTGTTCGCTTACTTCCCTTTTTTTCTCTCCACACACTATGAAGCACATACACGACCCCTCTAAAACGGCAGTTCCATGGTCAGATATTTCCTTGCTGTTGTAATACTAATAAAAACCAATTTGACCATACGTTTGTGTCAGCTCAAGCTTTGTTTTATTCTTTTTTCCCCTTTTGTATTGAGACTTCTGAGCAGGCATCTTATAGCCTGCAGCTTTCTGCTTCAGCAATGAAAATGTTGATTTCTTGTGAGTTTAAAGTAGAAGTACACAACACACCTCAGGGACAGGCTTTCAAGACTGCAGAGGTCAGTGCAGTAAAGAGCGAAGGAAAAACAAGCAATGTCATCCAGTACAATCCACGTTGAAACATTCTAGATGGTTCTTGGAGACAACGACTGTACACAATAAATTCATCATATCAGCGGTGCAGCGCAGCGCAGCAAACTTCAACCTTGGTCGATTCTGATTATGAAAATTAAAGAACATTGTTTGAATCATCTTCACAGCTCAAATTTATAAAATAATCTTTGAAGATGAAATTATCTGTGGCTGTAAAAACATTCACAGCAATATTTTTTATAAAAGGACGCAGTGTATCTATAGAGTCATGTAAACAAACCTTTGAGGCATTTAACATTGAACTTGATTAAATATCATAAAAAGAAACAAGAACCACAACTCTAACCACGCATTACTGGCACTACTATATCACCAATCAAATAGATAGTTTACCTAAAGGTTCTGTATGTTTGTTGAGAATCCTCTGAAAGATACCCATGTTGACACAATCAACCCATGCAGTTCAATGTTTCCTGTCTAATTTTGATACCCACCTCCTCTCTCGTTGCAGAGCACTTCACTTCCTGTCTTTGTGTGTTTTCCCGCCTGTGTGATTAATTGCCCTCCCTGATTGCTCTCACCTGTACCTCGTTAGCACCCTTCCTCCCTTGTGAGTTTGGGCTACATTCACTTTACATGGCTTGAAATGACCCATATCTGACATGTGAACAGATCTCACGCCTCACATACAACCAGTAACACACAGACACACACACACACTGGGGGTTTTGGAGTCCAGTGACTGCTAGATCTATTAACATATTGCTCAATTTAACAGATCTGGGGTCCCCGTGTCACTCCTAAATCATAGCATATGACTTTGTACAACTCCAATATATTTAACTTTAACAGCTCTTCCGTTAACTAAGTTAAATAAACTTTGTAACGTTACTCCTCTACATACATCCCGAAACACCAGCAGTCAGCACGACTTCGCAATCTTTATAACACTGATTTCATTAAATCAGAATTGTGCTTTGTGAAGACAAATTTATCAAGTTTATTAAAGTTAATTAACATTTTAAATGCATGACAATGAGACAAATAAAGTGTTCAACAGTCCCATCTGTCGGGGGGGAAATATTGCTAAATTGAATGAAGCCAAGCTTACTGGTAAACATCTACTCGATCTTAAACAGACACTGATTCATTCGGCCATGATTTAACATACTTCAGTATGAATTTTAGCTCCATGTAAAGTGAGTGAACGTTCTACTGAATGAAACATGATGCTGAATTTAGCAGGTGGACTAGCTGAACCATTGAAGAAGGTAAAACTGACTGACTGAGATCAAGAATCTTCAGAGACAAGCCTCAGCGCAAACGCAATTGGCCTTTATACTTAATTTCCTGTAAATAAATCAATGTGGTGTACGTTGGACAGTTCCACTGGCAGCACACTACACTGAGATATCTCAGTAAATCAATCTCATCCTCCTCATTTCACGGCGAATTGTCTCTTTTCCCCGCGGACACCTTTGTGGTAAAGGTCAGAGAAGGAGGTTGTGCTTTTATAGTGATAAAAGATTGGATGTGTGGCCACACAAGTTAAGCAGTGTTCAGTATTGATCTGTGTGTGCAGCAGTATGCTACTGAACTAGATAACACCAAGAAGCGGAGTGTGACACCAATGGAAGAGAACATTGAACTACTTCTAATAGAAACACTGCATTTCGCTGTTGGTAGCTAATATCAAAAACACTTAAAGATCTAGCCAGGGTACATTTAATTTGTATGTAACATATTCACCATCCTCTAGGTTATCTCTTAATTGCGGTTGATTTCCCCACACTGTGGTAAATATTTTACAGTTCTAGAATGTAACCCACATGAATAGCATTGTGTTTCTGTGATTATTAGCCTCATAAATCCACAGTGTTGCAGACTACGAAGCAGATGTTATTACAACCGTTGGACTGCTTGAGGCGTGATGCAGCAAAACACAGGGAAATGTACAGGCAACTCGGACTGTATTTCCACTGAGGACAGGGCGATGATGATGATATTGGCCAGCTCAGCATTATAGGCCGCACACAGGGAGCATAGTGATGGTGATGATGGTACAAGGATGATGCTGATACCCTGCCATTACTGTGACCTTTCTATGAGACATTTCAGTCCACCCTGCTTTGCATCAACACCAGAGATGAAAGGTTGAAAGATATTTCATTTATTATCTAGTAAGCTGCCCTCACTAACAAAAGGTTTGTTTTTTGTATTTTTGTCCAAGAGCTCTAGGGTCCACTGCAGATAAACTGCAGTAAGCTTAGGACAGAGAAATAGAATTGGACATTCCCATTCATATCAACGTAGCAGGATGGACAGAGCGGCGGGCAACGCAGGGTGGAATTACAAACTGCTCGTTCCACCATGTTTTAATGCTAATGATGGAATCAGCAAACTAGCTAGCTAACATGCTAATTCCACCTTGCTTTAATGCTCCATTGGTTACAGGAAATGAACCGAACACCTGGTGGCCAGCGGCAGCACTGGGTCTAACGGTCCCTCCGCCTCACTCCCCGCCACTATGGAGAAGGTCAAGCTACGTAGCTAACTAGCCAGCCATCCGTCTCCGAAGCTGCGTCCGCTCTCTTCCCGGCGAGTTGCGTCAACCATTTAAAGCCCCACTGACCTGTGTTGTCACCCCAACAACTAACAACCAATTGCCATTTTTTTTTGTTCTAGTCTACTAAGTTCTACTCCTATTATATTTCTATGGCTCAGAGCGCAGGGGTTTACAGTACGTTCTCCTACACAGGATCCCAATTGCCTTGAAAAGCCAGACCACATCTCACAAGTGCAGGTTTTTAGCCATGCTGGCTTCATGGCTCTGGGGATGGCAATGTCTGTCAGTGTATCACTTTGTACACTGAAATATCTGACGGGAAAAACCCAAAGAAAGTGTTTTTGATGTCCGTCAATCTCCCAACTCACAGAACAGATGTGCTATCAAATTATCCATCCACACTCTTGTTATGCTCGCTATGTGACACAGTTCTGTTCCTTTATCCTCCTCATGGAGCCTACTTAAAAACCAGTAAATGTCTGATATTAGTCCGTCTGTTGAAGACGGTGCGGCTGGCAGCTGTCAGCGGCCCGTTCTGAGGAAAATGGCGGCCAAATTTAAGTCAGAGTTTGTTGAAAGGACTTGATGCTTCAGTACAGCTTATGTGTCGCTGATGTCACGCTTTAGATGCGGAATTTTAGTCTGGAAAAAGTCCATTGAGCCGGGAAGCTGGACCAAGAAGCAGGCTTTTTATATGAAGATGTCTCTCTTTGCATGTTTAGTTTGAGCTCAGCACCTCGGTAGATTCTCTTTGTCCATCTCTGTGTTCAGCGTCAAGTCGCCGTGCGTTTGCAGTAGCAACAGAGGAGAGGAGGGCGTCGGTCAAAGTCGGGGGGGAAGGTGACAACTTCATATGCAGCGATCGGGTTCGGTCACACGCACGGAGTAAAAAGCCAAAGGGCTGCTTAGTGCCGGGTTCACCTTTCATATTGTGAGGTACAAGACGGTTCTCCCCCTGGACCGGGCTGACAAACTGGATTCTCCGATGGTATTTCAGACACAGCTGACTCTGTGCCCTGCTTTTATCTTTAACAGCTCATTGATATCAGACAGATTAAGACACCGACAAGGACACCACCCTGGTTGTTCTGGTTCCGTCATATCTTCATTTTGACACAAGTCCCATAGCACCACAACCAAACCTCCTCCCCCTCCTGCTCTCAACTCCGTCCTGCTCCGGTATATCTTCCCCTTTCGACAATATCTCCCCCTCTCTCCCTTTGTCACTCCTCTTCGACGGTCACTGATTCAGTCTGTCACTTGCCACATGTCCTGGTTTCCTGCTCTATTTCTACAGTGTCACCAGTGTAACAGGAGAAAGTCTCTGAGTTCTCTCTCTGCTCTCTATCGACCTCGTTTTTAACCTCTGTCCTTCTCTTCCTTCTCTGTCGCCCTCTCCTCTCATTCTCATCTCAATTTTCTTCAACAGCTGAGATGGCAATGAGCAGCATTCTCAACGCTGATGACATCAAGAAATCTCTAGATGCATTTGCAGGTAAAAGCAATTTCCAGATCTGGCCAATGGCAGCTGGTTCTAGAAGTGTTTGTTTTTAGCCCCAAACTCTATTCCCATAATAATTTATTCTTTATAGAATGTCCTTATTGTTATAGAACAAAGAAATACATGACTCTCTTAGGTACTATAACAACCATATGGGTTTATGTCATGGCCAACGGTGTCAATTATTTAAATTGCACTTTGGAGAAATCATGTTTTGTCATTTCAAGCATTTTGATATCCAATAGAAAATCTGTGTTTTTGCATTACTAACATTAAAACCCTTTCAATGCAAAAAGTAAATATTTTTTGTGAAATGTAAAGAAATGTTTGTAAAGTATTGACATTTTGCATCTTTGTGTTTGTATGCCTGTGTGTGTGTGTGTGTGTGTGTGTGTGTGTGTGTGTGTGTGTGTGTGTGTGTGTGTGTGTGTGTGTGTGTGTGTGTGCAGTTGCTGGCTCCTTTGACCATAAGAAGTTTTTCGAGATGGTCGGTCTGAAGGCCAAGTCTTTTGACGAAGTGAAGAAGGTCTTCTTGGTGCTGGACGCCGACAACAGCGGCTTCATAGAGGAGGAGGAGCTCAAGTGAGACACGCACACACACACGCATATAAACCCAAAGGATGCAACACATGTTCTGGGACATGTATCCTTTCTGCTTTTCTGTCCCTGCTTAGATTCGTCCTGCAGGGTTTCGCCAAAGATGGCCGGGACCTGACAGACAAGGAAACCAAAGAATTTTTAAGAGCAGCCGACAAGGATGGTGACGGCAAGATTGGAGTCGATGGTAACCATTGTTGTATTAGAGCATCACCAGGTCACACAAACAGACACCAAGTAAAAGGATTGTGGAGAGAACACACACATACACACACTTACACACATACACGATAGCATGAGTCGACCCATTAAGGGACTATCCACAAATGATCGGGGTTGGGAGGGGTCAAACATTAGGAGTGAAATTAGCAACTGACAATGATGGTAAAAATAACAAGTGGTGCATCCTCTTCATCGCAGCTGCTCTCCATTTGTGAACCAATAAACACTCATCACCACCGTCACTGAATGAGCTAATGGGGCAGCAGCGTTGTAATGCTTTCACTTCACCCATTAGTAGGACTGGTCGGGTTGTGCCTGGCATGCATTACATTAAAGGTTTAACTCTTTATGATAGGTTTAAATTTATCATAGATCAGAATCAAGTGAACGTGACTGTGACTGCGAGTGAAAAGAAAATGTTACATATTGTATCCCAATTTGACTGTTTCTCAAAACATTTTAGTCCTACTATCTGCTAGAGATTAAAAGCCCTGATTATGACAAAACATTAATGATGTATGGTGCTCATTGAAAACAAATCAAAAAGTAAATAATGCATAACTCTCCCATTTTTTGACCCCACTTTTCCGCCTAATTGTGTACAGTCCCTAACTACAAATTGTTCACTCTATGTTTTACTATTAGCATTTTTCAAAGCATCAGTAACTTTGGGATAAAATTTTGAGACCTGACCTAACGTGGACACCATTTTTACTGTACATTTTTTTTAAATATAAAGTGAAAATATCTAATCCAAACAAATTTTGTGTTTTTCTTCCTTTCTTGCAGAGTTCGCTGCCATGGTGAAAGAATAAATAGTCACCCAGTGTGACTGACTAGCACTCCAAGATCACCTCCCAGCCACCGCTACATCCCGACACCCGCTGGCCCCCGCCTTCCTCCCCCGCACCCGGACCTCACCACCCCAGCCTGACTCCCAGCCGACAAGGCTGCAGCCGACTCCTGCTACATCCCCCCCCCCCCCCCGGATGTCTTCGCTAGAAATGCAATGCTGCACTAAAGGAAGTAAGCTGTGGTGTGCCACGCTCCTCTTCAGATGACCCCGCAGCTATATTCATCCTATTTATTTGACCCCTTTTTTATACAAACTGTTCTTGTTGCTGTTCATGTATAGATATAAAACATGCCTGCAGGAATAAACCTCACATTTTAAAGCAGAAAGTAGATATTTAAAGAGAATAGAGATTCATAAAGGAAGACCCTAATGTCCTTCCGTATTTCTGACTTCAACTTCTTTCTTTTCTTAGCCAACACTTCCTCTCACTTCCCCTCTTTTCCATTTTTCTGTCTTTCTTTTCTCTCTGTCGATTTCACTCCTGCCTGGCACTGTTCCCTTCCTGCATTCCCTCCCACACCACCACCCCCCTCCACCCATCCATCTATCCATCCCTTTCTCCTCTGGTAATGAGCTGTTGTAAAACATACCAAAAGAAGAAAGAGGTCAAGCTGTGAAAGAATAAAATTAAATGAGAGAAAAAAACAAAGCCTCGAGAACACTGACTCCTCTGTTAATTCCCTTCTTTGATGTGACGCTCTTATCTGATTCCACGCTCTCAATCCAGCTCTCCGTCTCTATTTCTCTGTCACTTGTATCAAGCGGAGCATATCTTGACAGCAACCCAGTAATGTATAAAGGGCTGTGCTTAAAGAAGGTCAGAATTACCCTCCGGCCTCATTTGTTAGTATTCATTCGCATCGGCTGTGTCGTGGAAGCAGTGACAGCAGGGAAAGAAACTGCATGAAAACAAACTCTGCACAATCACAGATCACTGAGGAGCATCTTTCTGCGCTCTATGTTGCATTATGAATGTCACTTCGCTGAATGAGGAAAAAGGAGGCTGAGGCCACATTATTCCTCTCGCCAAAGAGTCTTTATTGAGACGCGGCTGTGCTAGTTTAGCCGAGCCGTTGCTGTCAAGCCATTAGCAGAATTGGATTCAAGCTGAGGTTCAATTTGGGTTAAGTATCCCCGGCGGAGGACCCAAACAGGCAACGCGGGAATCCTCTTTAGTAGGCCATTTTACTGCCTGAGCAAATAAACACAGATCTGAGGCTGTCACTTAAGACTGTTAAGCTCAGAAAGGCACTAGACTGCTGAACTGTCGTTCACAAGAAAGACGAGTAAAAGTTTTTTTTTTAACTGAACTTTAACTCAGTCGCTTATTTAGTTTTAGAAAAAACACTAAATATTTGAAATGAAGTCGCCAGGGGCTGATGATTTAATGTCACTATTTTTGATTAAGTATTTGTTTTGTTTGATTAATCAATATCATCCTTATGCCATCAGTAAAAAGCTAAATGAATGGGTGAAGGTAATTATATGATGCTATAAAGACGGTATTACATTATCCATGAACGCATTGCATTTTTCATTACGTTTCTGGCTCAGACTACATTTTTGTCCTTTAAAAAAAAAAAATTTAACATATTACATATTCTGCCAGAGGTTACATTTTCATTTTTCCACAAGCCATTTTCCAAAGTAAATTAGTAATGCAATTAATATGTATTAATGCGGACCGTGCAGAGAACAATGGTGGAGGTGCAATACAATGACAATCCATCGCTGAGCTACTAAGGACATATCTCTCAGCACTGGCTCGTAACATCAACTGCACACTAACACATCGTAGACGGGAATCATTTATTTCCAAGTGGAACATATAAGTCATCCTCATATCTTTTACTGTCAGAATGTCAGAAAACACAGAGAAGGAACGATGATTTAAAGTCAGGTAAGATCAATTAGTTCGTAACATGAACCCATTGTTTCATAGTGATTCAGTCTTACAAATGTTAAAACCAGAGCCAATTATGAAATAGTCAACAAGATAAAACCATTATAGCCTAAAAAAACACAATGTTTGTTGTAATTTACCAAGATCTAAAAATATACATCAACGGTCCTTGTGCGAACCCAAAAATTATAAAATATTCATACATTTCTCTGTCCTCTTTCTCCAGCTTTGTGTGTCTCTTAGCAAACCGAGTGTTGTTTGAAAGTAGGACAACACTAGACAGCCTCCACTCACACATATACTCCATTTTGAAGGTCAACATTGAACTGTCAATCTCGACGAAAGCATTTTGTTTCGGGGTGAAGATGTCATCGTCGATATACGCTTGGGGCCGATCTGTCATCGGTGGACGTGGGCTTCAGTTTAACGGTGGCAAACGGGTTGGTGCCCCTTCAAAATGAAAAGGAGAGAAGGAAATAGATGTTGGAGGAGGAGAAAAAGACAAGAGGCAGGGAAACAAACTGTTCACCTGAAAGCATAGTGAGAGTGATAGACATGGTTCCCACATGGCCGTGACTGAAACGGCTTCGGCACTAAACTGCTCTTCAAACTCTAATGGAAGGAAAGCAATCCTGTGCCATTTAGATCACTGCCCTCATCTGTTGTCCTCTCATTTAATGGGTTCATGATATACTTCAAAAATATCATTATTCTCTGCAGAAGAGAACATGAGGTCCATTTGCACATATTACAACCCGAGAGAGAGAGAGAGAGAGAGAGTGTGAGAGCCACAGGTACATTAATGTTACCTCGGGAAGAGTTCTGGCTGTGATCCATGTGGTTTTGATCTCTGCGGGGAAAAAATATGAGAAAGGTATGGGTGAGTGAAGGCCGATCCAAACCATAGAAAACATAGACGCGCTAATGGAGGCTCGGCAGGCTCCGGCCCTCGACCCCTTCGCCCTTCTGCTTTCAGTCGGTCCTCCCACAAGCTGCTCATTGATGTGTTGTGCCTGTCAGCTCCACACACACACACACACACACACACACACACACACACACACACACACACACACACACACACACACACACACACACACACACACACACACACCTCAGAGTGTGTCCAGTTGACACACTCTGCTAAATCATATTTTTACAATAGAGATTGACAACGGAGCGACAGAAGAGACCATGCAGAGACATCAATGTCACAGTGAGATATAATCAATGTGCTTTGACCAATGACCAAATATTTGGGGTCATCCTGTGCTTGATTATCACCGCAGAGGAAACACATTAAAATATTATCTCACTGCAACAACCTAAAGGTTATCTATCGGACCCGTTTAGTCACCAGTACTTCAAATAGGTCCCCAGTCTAATAGTCTCAAGTTACAGCATGCAAAAACAAGAGCACACATGCGCACACATGCACACAACCTCCTCGCCCATACACCATCAGCAGCTGGAGCTTCCTCCCTGCATCCACCAGAAATACGGTTGTGGAGCCGTGGAGAGCAGCACCTTGCCACAGTGCCCCTGCTGGACAGACTGGCAAACACCACCAAAGATGTAAAAACTGTGTGTTATCAGAGCTGTCCCCCTTTATGCCACCGTTTGTTATTAATGAAGTACAAATCGATGTGGTACAGTAGCACTCTCTTATACGGCACCTTCTCTAAAGGGAATCACTCACTAATGCTTTATATCTAAACCATGTGATAACTTGTTTTTATTAACAGCTTATAAACACTACAACTGCAGACCTGATGGAGCAAACTCCTATATTTATGACTTATTGAGATTGTTTGACGAGAAAGTGAAAACCTATCAAACTGTATTATTACCAAGTCGAAAGTTGTTCTTATTACTGGCTAATTCAAAACATATTGATAAAATATTTATAAACCACTGATAAAGACATTAGTTACATCGTACAAACGATATAGACAAGGTGTCTCATTAAAAAGTAGCCCAGAAAGACCACAGAAGACACAAAATGCCATCGTCATGTAGAGTATGTTTAACAGAATACTGCTGGTCCTTAAAAAGGGAAAGAGAGAAAAATGATTGACATTGATGTACCTTCTTTTCTGAATTAGACTCGGCCCGTCTGTCAGGTGTCGGTGTGATCGGTCGCATCTCATACTGTTTAGATGAAGGTGGTGGAGGTGGAGGTGGAGGCGGAGGAGGCGGGGCTCCGCTGTAGCTGCTGCTTCCTGGTTGGTCGAGCAGGTTGCTCATGCTGCTGCTGCTTCTGAGAGAGGAGCTACTGAAATTACAGAAATCAAATCAGTTGTCTAGTATAGTCGTTTTTCTTTCACTCGTTCCTCTTGAAATGATAATTGTCTTTCATAGTTAAATAAATATTAGATATGAACACAGTAAATATGAGTTATATCTTGTTTTCCCTTTTGAAGTATATGAAATATGTCAAATTCTTAAGCTCAGTGCATTCACACTGCTTTTAGATGTGGCATGTGTCCACAGTGACTGACATTTTAGTTTAAACTTCTTATTGGTTTTGCTCACAGCAATGGGTCACCCAATTATCTCAAATAGTTCATGTTATTATTCCAGGCCCGAGCTTCATACTGACCCTCTTTTAAAAGTGTTGGGCCCATAAAACAATAAGGAGAGCCTGGGGAGCTGCAAAATATGGCAAACATTATGCAGAAAATGGTAGGCTTTTAAGTTTCTCCGTCTCGTCTTAATGGCTGCAAATAAAGAATGAATTACTTCTTTGAATTGTGGGAGGTAAGACATACAAATATGATGCTGAACCCTGTGGGACCAAGACAAGCAGCATTTCAAACACTTCAAAAATCACAACACAAATAGATGATTTTCAAGTAGATTCAGTACGAAGAGTAACATGGGAGCATAACAGATTTAAATCTGTTTGTAGTTCTGAAATGCATGACTAGATGTTTGTTTGTCATCATGACTAGTAACTAGCTTAGCAGAGTAACCAGTTATGGCCAATATGCAATGAATGCCACTATTAAAATCGTGAATACTGAAAAGATCCTCCGTAATGTGACTGGGGCTATTAAAGTGCTATTTCGACAGCAAAAAATAATATGCTATGTCACTTTAGTAATTTCCTAAATTCTACACTGGTTGTCTGACAACCTAACGGTGACGACAAGACTCCCGTAAATAACGCAGCCCGGCAAAGAAATAGTCCAGCAAACCTCCATGAAACCACAATGGACTGTTTTTAAGCTTCGGACGTAACCCCATGTCGATTAGTTAGCTTTAGAGGTCCTGATACGCAAACTTTGTTACGTTCTACTGAGCCAGGCTAGCTGTTTGTTTCCAGTCTTTTTGCTAAGCTAACTTTATATTGACAGTATGGTCGACCTTAAAACATTTCGCCATGCTGGCATAGTAAGAATCAGTAAGATATGTCAATAATTTCTCTAACTGCTTGTCATTCGCGTGACATTATTGTTATTTGACAGTCATACTTGTTGAATACATTTTATTGGATGTTTACCCAGAGCGGGTTGTCTTTGGAGGATCATCCAATGCTTCCACATAGGTGACTGGAAACCATCCTTCACTGAAAACAAAATAGAGAGAAAGTAAATGGCAATGGAAGTTAATGGCAATGAAATTTTGTACAGATATTCACGGTCCCCAGAGGATGAATCCTAATTAACTTGAGGTCAAAATTTGAATGTGCCCATCTGGTTGGTTTATATACTTATACTTGGTTTATTATCAGACACTTGCTAAATTAATGACATCAGCACTTTGGGTTTAGCGCTACGGCTAATTAGAAAACGTGTTAGGCTAACACGCTAAACTCAGATGGTTAACGTAGAAAGCATTATGCTAATTATTAGCATGTTAGCATTATCATTGTAAGCATATTAGCATACTGATGTTAGCATTTAGCTCAGTACAGCATCCCAGAGCAGCTAGCGTTGCCATAGAATGTTTTCTTTTGCTTTTCTGTTTCTCCTTTTAGCCTTTAATATGTTAGTCTTCTTTAAATGTCTCTCCAGTCATTTTGTCGCTGTTTCTTACTCCTTGCAAATGGTTGCATGTATACACTTTTCTCATCATTACATTTTTCCTTATAATAAAGGGACTGTGTCCAGAACAATAAATGTAAAACGTTTGTCAGTAGACTTACAGAACCGTAACAGCGAGAAGCAGAAAGTACAGCAAAATAAAGTAGGCTGATTTACAGTTTTGTACTGTAACAGACATTAACAATGGGTACAGATAGACAGTGGTTAAGCAGCCTTGACAGACACGCGCACACTCACCGTGAACTGCTGTCAGCACGTCCATACAGCCAGCCGTTTCTGGGCTGTTGGACCAGCACGGTTATCATCTCTCCCCTGGTGAAGGGCAGCAGGGTGGGGTTGGAGCCGCCAGGCTGGTGGTCCACCCGGGCCCTCGTGGATCTGCCTCCTGTAGGGCGAGAAATGCTTCCCTGGGGAGACGGCGCTGGAGAGATGACAAATTAAACACTTAGCACTGAGGATAGTTTGTTAAAGCACAAGTTAGATGATAAACAAGTGTAAATTGCCAAGAAGGATCTCTGATGAGATGATTAATTAAAAAGCGAAAAGGATTTATTTATTTAATTATGGCCCTGGAAATCATGACTCAAAGGGTGAGCAGACTACTGAATATCTTTCTCTATGTAAAATCATTTCAGGGACAGGGGATGCATTTCAATGAATTATACCAAAGAGGGTGCATGGCTTTGTTTATCTCACGAGTGAGCATCGGTTGGGTAAACAAGCCTGCTGCACATAATGTTTCAGAAGGACAAAATTGAGATGAGTTGCTATTTAATATTCTGGCAATTATTTGTTGTCTGTTTTTGATAGTTGCTTTATCTATTTTTACCCGAGATAGGCAAGCCAAGTAATTAGACAGACTTTATGCACAGGAACTTACAAATGGGGAGATATGAAAGTGTGTGATGTGCAAAATTATGAAGAGGGAGAGAAAGATGGACGAGAGAGAGCGAGAGAAACATAGATAAAAGGCTTAAAGGAAGATAAAGCGGGTGGTGGAGGGAAATGAAAATGAGCACTGGCGGAGGCATTAGGGGCAGGAAGAAACATAACATATGTGGCACTAAAGTAAAACCAGAATCAGGTGTTTTGAGCCCTTGAACAGCTAAAAGGTTGACATATCAAGCCCTCACCCCTCGATGGGACGTTGCCGAGCGGCAGCTCCTCTCTGCTCCTTCTCATCTCCTCCTTCATCCCCATCTGTGCAACAATCACATGCACATGGTACAGACAACTTGTCTTTTCTGATGCTAATATATCTTGTAAACAAACAAAAGAATAAAGAAAAGAAGGATGTGGCGGATATTCTTAATGTTACAATGAGTAATGTATCTCATGTGTGACTAGAATTCACGTCTCAAATATGTGTCCTCAGCGGCTTCTCAAGCTTCTCTCTCTGTTAGAGGCGTAGGAAACAAACACAGAATCCACGTTAATCCTGTGATTGTTATTCGTGGATGTGGGATCTGTGGGGTTCGTCGGCATGTCACCTTCCAACGAGGAACCGACTGAAACCGCCAGGGTTTATCTCTGTTGTTTACTTGAATGGTAATTTCAGCCTTCACACAGAGAATCGTGTGGTTTCAGTTTGTGAATTATCCGTGTTAATCCCACTGTATTGAGACGTGGATGTAACTCAAGGACTCGTTTATTCGGACGATATTGAGGTTCAGATGTTGACTAAAGTTAGTGTTTGGACAGAAACATCTAGCCGATCACAATCACATATTCAATTCTTTCATGCCAGACAATCTGTAATCTCTGTCCTCTTATTTCAGATACAGGTTTAATCCTCCTCAGAAAGCTTTCCTCTAACAGGAAACTCATTTCAAATTGAATCAGGCTCCAACCACTAGAGGGCCCCCTGGTAACAAGAATATTAGTGGAATAATTTACTGGTGGCTGAGTATTGTCCATTTTCTTTGTTGCACAAATTGAGACAAACTAATTAAACATTTTGAATCAAACAGATCTTCCCTCAAACAGATCTTCCCTTTGAAAGATTCCAATGCAACATCCAGCTCTCACCATGCTTGAATGATTCAGTGAAAAACAACTGATTTCTATAAACTGAACTCACAGAGTTGACTGCAGCTGTGCATCGCCTGGCCTCGGGTCCTCTGGTAGCATCGACCTCCTCATTCCAGGCATCAGCTGTCTGCTGGAGGGATCCTCCTGTCTGCCACGCCGCACACACAAACACACACAGATGCAGAGAATGAGCTCATGTTCAGCGCTGCACAACAAGAGAAGAGACGTAAACAGTTTATCTACATATGATAAGCAACAGTGCGCTATGTTTGTGTTTAAATGTATGAAAGAAGTCGTCAGTGTGCAATATCTATCAGAAAGCCATCTGTTTGTTTGTCTGGTCTCATCAACAACTTAAAAAATGAAAACTGAGGATTATGGGAACTCATTTACACCAGATAAAAAAGTAAAAGATTTTTTTATCTTTTAATTTAGACACAATATAATTTATCTTATAGGTTTTTGACTGAGCCAAGACTCCTACTTACTAAGTCAAAACACTATCTCATATTTTTGATTTTGATGTCATCATTTAGAATTTTTTATCTCATAATTGATTTCTTTCTTGATTGCTGATCCTTTCTTTTTCATGATTCTTTTATCTTGTCATTTTGTCCTGACCCGCTGATACAGTCTCAAAGGGCTTTGTGATAGCCTTGTTGTGATAACTGAGGTGAGGTTTACAGCACGAAAGGTGTTTAATTAGGTCAATAGAGTGATACCATAACAATTGAGCAGGGAGTCCAGACTTCAACAGACTCCCTGTTATTCTAATAATAAATGTATTTACACAGCATTTTTTTAAAACACACAGTTAAGTGCTGTTCGTGTGGCATCAGTCCTGCTGAACAACTGGAATGTGTGTCTGCTGTTCTGTGGTTGACCTTTGTTATAAAGGAGAGGAATTTCCCCCACGGAGACCGATAAAGTCTTGTAATCATTACACATTGTTGAGAAGTCTCTTTTGAGTGCCTTCCCATCATTGCTCCTCTGAGATCCATTGCAAATGAGTTGCAAGACAAACCCGACCCATTTGGCACTTGTGGTCAATAAGCCAAAACAAACCATAAAACATTGAGATCACAAATGCTATTCGGAGAAAGTTATCTACCTTATTCATGAGGTGGGCGATGGATTGTATCAGGCCGCAGTGTTTCTCCGACAGGAAGCGGTATCGCCTCTCCTCCTCCTTCAGAGCCTCGTTGTGGCTCTCCCTGAGGAACTTCATATACTCGCTGCAATCCTGCAGATACACATGATTGACAGTTCATATGTACAGGGACATACTCGTATACAGTGGTGCTGAATGTTTTGCTCCATGGTGCAAAAACATAGAGACGGAGAGAAACCTGGTTGTGTCCTCTCCTCAGCTGCCTCTCCAGAGCTGCTGACTGGTCGTGGACTTCCATCTCGTAGTGCTTCCTGCTGCCCTGTATGAGAGACGACTCACATCACGTCTGCGCCAAATCATTTCAGTCATCCAGGTGACGATCAGCAATCCAGTGGAAATTATAATGAAGAGGTCTTTCTCATTAATTCTAATGGCGTTTGCCCTTTCTAATGACAGATTCACATGATACACAGTATACAGTATACAGATATACAGTTATTCATTTCACATTACTTCCTGGAAATGATGATGAGATAACAGCTTGTCATCTTTAAGAAGCCCTTTTGACCTAGTTGTGCTCCTGCTTTGGCCCTTCACTCACTGATATGTAATCTTTATCCAGTTGAATGTTAGTGTCCATCTCCTGAAGCACCTCCATACTGAACCAGCGGAACTGGAAAGGGACAAAATCACATTAAACGCAAGAGGAAAAGGAGGACATACGAGTTGGGTCACACATTTAAAGGTTTGTGATGGACGGATACGTGTGTTGATGTAACTTACGACTCCGTCTAGCTCCGCCGTGAGTCGTCGTTGGCTCGCAGAGATCTGAATCAGGACATCACCTTAAACACAATTGCATCAGGCTACATGTCACATTATTATCATTACTTAATATACAACTATAAAACAATAAAATGCCGTTGTGCTGATTAAATCCATCCCCTTTGTTCACTTCTATCTACTCAGTAAACCCTTGTTTTTGAATCTTTGTTACCAAGCTAGCCACTGTGCTAGCTGTGTGAGGCTAATGTCTTGTTGCACAACTGCCACGGCCAACTGTCAAGTGTTTTCCTGTTTCCTCTCGTGGACTATGTACTTTGTTTACTAGATGAATCTCTGTGCTGTACTTGCTTCTCTGGAACAATAATGTGTCACTGGTGATACTTGTTGCTTCCTGAGTAGAAGGCCAAGATAACTGACTTGACAGTTAATCTATATTTGTTTTCATCCGGTTTCCTTGTTACTCTGCCAATTGCGTTTACAATACCTTTCGCCTGTGTTGATGATTCTGAACCTGTGATGATGTTCATGTTCACTGTTTTCTGCTGTGTTCGCTGGTATTGAATTAGCTGCCAAATGTTGTTGTGACAGTTGTACAGTTGCCTCCAGTAAAAGGCCAACTGCTGTCTTAAACTTTTATTGAAAACTGTGCTGAGCTATATAGCTAGGGGCAAGCTCCAAACCATTTCCAAAGCAGTTTGAATATCACGTTTCATCATGCCACAACATTGCATTCTGGAGAGTGCCACTTGTTTAGTTTGGCTTGTCATCGTCCCTGAAATGCATGCTGGGAGTCGTATCCTCACTGAGGAAACAGTACAGTGAGAAGAGACTAATGATCCAGTTTGGACAGTGTCTTTCACTCCAGCCACTAAACATGACTCTCCTTTAGAGCGGCTGCAAGTGAGAGTCGTCGTCAATTATTCATGTTCCCAGTCGGCATCTGATACCTACTCTGGCAACACTTCTTGGCTTGAACTCACAGAAAAACAGACTTAAACATACATGCGTTTGAACCCTACTGTTGTCGTACTGTAAGTAGAAATCTAATTAGTTAGTTCTGCCAAACTCTTGACTTGACTTGAGCCCAATAGGCCTCAGGTCAGGTTCAAGTTGTAAGTCTTTGAAAGCACTGTAAAACACACTAATTCAGCTTATGAAAGCAGGCTATGTTTAACACACTTCAGCATCAAATAATATGTTAATTACACACAAACACACACACACACACACACACACACTCTCTCTCTCTCTCTCTCTCTCTCTCTCTCTCTCTCTCTCTCTCTCTCTCTCTCTCTCTCTCTCTCTCTCTCTCTCTCTCTCTCTCTCTCTCTCTCTCTCTCTCGCGCGCGCGCGCGATACATGCACTATGTCCTCGTAATTGTGAAAGGAGTAATAAAGGGTAAACTTTGGTCTTCATGACGCTGAAGAATACTGTTGAATTAGTTTAATCAATGACCATGAACACACCAAAGACAAAACGCTCACATCCTGGATTGTCGATTCAGCAATAACTGCTTTGTGTTGCCACTCGGCGTTCATACGTGTGTTCATACCTACCGAGGGAGCGAGACGATATGGTGTGGAAAGCATTTTCTCCGATCTTTGAAAGTGCACTACAGTAGGCCTCACTTGTTATAGCAAGAGCTGAAACAACACAAACACAATGGTCATTTGAAATGCTAATTTATTTGGTGCAATTCATTTCCCTGGCATGGAACTACAAGCGCAGGTAAACAGGCCAATTAATTACCCCAAAAAAAAGGAAATGATTCAACAATTGAAATTTCCATACACACAAATATCTTTCTGTAATCAAATGGAGATATGTTCACTTAAAAAAAAGTAAGCATACTTTCACAGGGAAATCAAATTTTTCTTAACTAGCAATAACCATGAAGTCCTTCTTCGCTCTCATTGACCACCATTGATGCTGCTTTGTTTCTACCACAGTAAATCTCAGGTTTAATTAACTCTGGTGGAATTCATGATTACATTTGATGTGGTTAAGTTGTTTTTTTTAACTACACATTTTAATGTACTAAATTGTAAATAACATTATCGTATTGATTTAAAGGGGATTTTTAACAAATGGTAGATGAAAGCTACAGTTTATTCAGTCAGCGTGAACACTTTAAACCGCTTTTTCTCTCAGCCTCTCTCTCGTTACTGCTGTCTGCCTTTGTAGGGCAGTCAGAGTCAAAAGTGGTCAAATCACAGCTTGACCCCAATTAAATCTGCATCCTGGTGTTGCCTCAGTAATTTGAGCACGTAATTAGATCCCTGTGTGGAGTCCTTCTGGTCTTTTATTTTTCAGCAGGTGAGAATAATTTTGTTTTTGGGAGCGAACCAATCAGACAACGCAATCCCAGAGGCTGTGAGACAACGAGACGGCGCTTTAATAACAATTGATGTATGTAGAGTCTGAGCTGCATCCGGTACTTATTTGAATTGGATTTTAAAAATGTATACGGAGAAGCTGCATCAGTAGAATCTATGCGTTGCATTTGTTTTTGCTCTTTGAGCTCATAAACATGTCATGAGGTCATTGCCCTGAACACACATGAGTGAACTAACAGCCTCTGTGAAGGTGGGCAACAGAAGACATAATCATCATTTTTTTAAGTCTGCAGTGCTTTTGTATGAGCTTTTGGTTGCAACTATGAATCAGCTGTTGTGGATGTAGCATCATTGTTCTCGCACATATTAAACAAACACCTATAATGGAATGGACGTGTGAAAGCATCACCGCGCAAAAACCGCCTCTCTTGCTGAATTTCATTTGCATGTCAGCCTTTCACATTTAATGCATTGCACGGGGATTAGAGGTGATTATGACGCGAATAACCGAGACATAAAATATAGACGCAATTACTGCGCTTTCGGATTCAAATTAAAAGTTTCATCCTGACCTCTTCTCTTCCTTACAGGACTTAAATTACACACAGTCAGATAAAGAGCGTAGAAATAAATTCAAGACGACATACAGTATCCTAAATCCCTGCCTCTGTATATGGAAATGTGTAGCTGTGTTGGTATAATCACAGCCTCTGCAGGCCTTGGTTACAGGCCCATAATCAAGGCTGTAATGGCACCAGGACATCCCCAAAGCATATGGACTTTAGAATTAGGTCTAGTGAGATAGATGCCTGACAGCTCCCATATTGCAGGGAAAGCAATTAGTTTGTTTTGTTTATTGCACTCGTAAAGGTAGCTGTGTGGACGTCACACACAAATGACCTAATAGGGAGAGAGTCTCTTCAGCACATTGTGTGTCTTACCCTGGAAAGCATGTACGTAGCTGTTACCCAGTGAGACCAGTTTCTGTAGGCTTGGGTTGAACTCATCCATCAAGCTCTGTTTGGAAAAAAAAAAAACACACACACACACACACACACACACACACACACACACACACACACACACACACACACACACACACACACGCATCACAGTTTCTGTTGAGTTTTCGAAAGTCACAGGAACTTGAAGACCCGCCTAAAGGAGAATCAATCAAATCCATCTTTAATTTAATCTGTATTTATGAGCACAAACATCAGAGCACAGACAGCCTCAGACTCAAGCAGAGGAAATACTCCTTGAATTTGAAAATGACTTTGTGCATTCACATCGTGTTCACTTCAGATATAAAAAAAAAAAGAAAAGAGGTCTAACTGAGCTTCACTCCTCAGTAACCAGGACATATTTCTATGTTTTCCAGAAACTTTCCAGAAGCTTGTCACTTGAAAAAGCAAGAACAAAACATGACTCCGTCTGTCTCACAGGTAGGTTTGTTGTCCAATTTCAGCCCACACAAAGAATCTGTTGCTTACCGAGTAAATATTCAGGGTGGAGCGATGCAGCTGATCACTATTCATCCCCGACATGTTTGTATCCGAAACAGTGCAGCCTTCTGTGAAACCTCAAGAGGCTCTCCGGGTCTTAAACCATCCAGCGAATGTTCCAAAAGCCTAAAGTTGATCGCATTGAACTGGACTTGGAGTTGAGGAGAGGAGGCGGCGGGTGAGTGTGCTGGTAACTGACACCACTGTGGCCCGAGAAAGACTGGAGTAAATAATTAAACATGGCTCAACCATAAAACACACGGACACATGCTGTAAACCCTGACAGGCCTGTGCGTGCACTTTGTGTACTTGCCACATTTTATGTTTTATTTAAGACTATAACAGAGATCTGCTTTCATGACATCATTACAGGTATGTCTTTAGAAATGAGTCATTAATATCCATTCTTAGATCTGTCTTGTGGTATTTGGCTGAATCCTGAGCTTAACAGGATTCTCCTTGTCTTGGAAGGGGGTTAATGTGAAGTCATTCACAGCTCTAAAATAGCAGTTTGATCGACCCTGACATCAGTTTTGAAGGTTCAAATGAAACACCTTTTAGTTGGGCTCAAATACTTCAAACCCCACCCCCCCCCCCCGGACTCAAACACTCCCTTTTCTATTCTGGGTTCATTTGGAAAGGGAAATATTGCCCCATGCTTCCGAATTACTCATTTACAAAGTCATCTCATCTTAAAGCGACATGGGAAATAGATTCAAAAGTGTTTTTCATGTTCTGAGGAGGCGCGGATAGAAATCGTGAGGAATTGAAAGGAAATGTCCAGGGAGATTAGACCGGTCCAGTTTGAGGTTATGAATCAAATCTACTATTCAGAGCTGAGCTTTGCCCCCAGTGAACGTATGGTTTGGTCAACTGGGAACTGTAGTATACGAGAGATGGTCCGTCATTAACCGAGTGGAGAATTGTGCTCCGAAATAGGAAAGATTCCCGGATTTCATGAATGGTTAATGATTACAGCCATAACCCCTCACAGATGTTGGACCATCTGTGATTACCTGATTGTTAGATGTGTTTGGATGTATGACAGCAGCCAAATGTGATTAGGATCTATCATTACCAATATTTCAATTCATATTTATTTATCAAATTGCTTATTTCAATTTGTGATTGTACAATATGTGACATTCATGTCTTGTATTGTTCTCATTCGTACTGCACTGTACTGCTCAAACATGAGGATGTGTTGTACATTTTAGGGACTATTTTCAGGTGCGGATTAACACACATTTGTTGCGTTTGTGAGTATTTACAGCAGCAGGATGGTGTCGGTGGGACTGACACAAAATAAACTACAGTGCTCATGTTCACCGGAACATATCTGGCGTTTGGTGATCACCTGTTAGTGTTACAGGTTTTAGACAATGGAGGACTTTGGACCCACGGAGCAGATGTTAATTCAGAGGACAACAAAAGTGAAACAATGTGTGCTCTCTAGCACATGTCGACGGGATTCTGGGCTACATAAATGAAAGTCACTTCTATAAAACTGTCACAAAGTGAATTTGTAATTCAAGCATATTTTGAAATCTGTGATCCCAATCCTTTAATACAGTAACACCACAAATAGTTCTCCTTTTTTATTGGTTAATGCAGAATTCAGTGGTCATATGTGCTAAAAATCCGATAATCCTCGTACTTTAATCACTTCGGATGTCAAAATCCCACTTTGCATCGGGGAAAAAGAACAGCGGTGTCCCAACATTTTTGTATAAAATGTAATAAAGCATGTTAATTGAATGTATCTTGATAATTGGTCATCATTTTCTGTTTTACATACGCCTCAGTCGGACACTGAACCATAAGAAATATTGATTACTGAGAGAAAACATTCTCTTTTTCTACCAGTGACTAAAACTAAAAGACAGAGAGAGAGAGTTGCTCTGCGATATTTGACCAAAACCCCAGATGAGTGCAGAGAAACTTATTGATTTCTGTTCTTACTTCAACCATTATATTTTGGCATTCGGCCCAATACCTCCTGTTGCCAAGCTCGGCACTCGGCCCCAAAGCTCTGACGGACTCATTTTATCCTCAAACAGCCGACTTATTCTGTCTTTGACATGTCAGAGGCAGTGAACTCCCCATGAACGGTCACGTATTCCTATTGTGAAGGCATGCAGGATCATGTGGTGAGAGTATTGATTGTATTTTATTCTGTTAGATGAATGTGTGTGAGAGAGTCCACACAGGAAGTAAAGAGTAAACTGGGAAACCTTTGGTTCTTGGGTTAGTTGTTGATAGGAGAGAGAGAGAGAGAGAGAGAGAGAGAGAGAGAGAGAGAGAGAGAGAGAGAGAGAGAGAGAGAGAGAGAGAGAGAGAGAGAGAGAGAGAGAGAGAGAGAGAGAGAGAGAGAGAGAGAGAGAGAGAGAGAGAGAGAGAGAGAGAGAGAGAGACTTGTACACTAGATGGCACCATAAACTTACATGACTTGAATTTTGAACAGCTTCATAACACCACTGATTTAATCTCTTTCTTCTTCCCTCATCTTTTCTCCTCATGAAGTAAAAACTTTTGTTCAATATTTCAGGTGTTAGCACATAAACCCACTCTGAATACTAACACTTTGTTACACAAGAAGCTGGCATTTATGGAGGCCAGTCTCTCATCCCTGTTTGTGTTTTTCTTTCCCCCAAAGGAGCACAAGTAGAAAGCTCAGCGTCGTCTTATTAGAGCACAGCTCGAGACTTCTTCATATTTAGGACGTTTTTTTTCAGATAGCAGACCACAATGAGTCACATTTTGCGATATTGCTTTGGCTGTCGGCTTTCTACAGTTTCATAAACTGTGGTTTTAAAGTCTAGAAATGTCATTTTATAAATCAACAGGATGTGAGATTGTATTAATATGCCATTATTCAAATTAGTGTTGCACCAGCACATTGGCCTTTTAGTTAATAGTCAACAAACATCCAGCAGTTGTTTTTCCTTTTTATCATGACACATAAATTAATTTTAAAGTATAACAATTTCATTTTACTTTCGTTGCATATTTTATGTTTTCTTTTAGTGTTTTGAGTGTTTTTAAAATGCTTGTTGTGAGTTTGATAATGGTATAAAGCTACGAATCAATATTTTTAAATGGACAAAAGGTCAAATGACGATGTGTGATTTGACATTGCTCGCTAATAGTGACAAACGAACTGATGATTATCAGCCGACTCTGCAGATTTATGGGGTATTTTAGTATTGTTCCGCTTTTGGGTTAATGGCCGACAGCTTTGCGTTTTTTGGTCCAGTCTCACATCTCGGTATTATTTTCCGCAGCTGTTTTCAGTGAAAACTCTCCAACAACCCTCTGTGTTGCTCCATCAAACCACAGCCAGCTTTAAGTGCAGTTTCAGAGGCTTGGAGTTATGGAAACGTCATCAAATTCTGTGAGGAACACTTTATTTTAATACAATTTCTGGCATCAAAATTAATTCATGCACAAGATATATCTTAAATGATTGTGTTTATTATTGCTGATGGATGTGAAAGGTTAAATATTTGGACCACAGCTCTAATTTGTTGAATTCGACATGCTACTAATGCAAGTACTGCATATTATTCAGCATCTGTCTGATTAGATCCAGGAGTTGAGTCCTACATTCTGTGCAGGACTTGCTTGTGCTTTCGCATGAAGTTATGAGGCCATTTTGAACTCGGGATGAGTGTTTCAGCAGCTAAATGATTTCACAGAATGGTTGTTTTTCTCACGCCATTAGAGAGTTGGAGAGCGTTCGCATGCAAAAGTATACAATTGGAAAAAACTGAAATAGGTAAAAGCAGAATTTACTTTGTCAGAATTATAATATTTCATATATTATATAATTTGATTATTATCACTGCTGCGTTCATATTTTAATGCAGTGAGTAAGAAGTAGCTCTATTCAAAATACTGTTTAATCGATCTAACAGTTCATTGTATTTTATTAACTGATCACATGTTTGGTGTCTCTTTATCTGCACAGTAACAATCAGCTAAATGCTAAAAAAAAGTGCAGTATTTCTCTCTGATTTGTAGTGGAGTATAGAAGTATAACGCATCATGAAATGGATACAAGATAATACCCAAGGAAAGTACAAATTATACTTCAGCACAGTGCTTTAAGTAACTTTGGTACTTTCCACCACTGCAGACCATTAGTGGCTCTCTGATGTACTCTTCATTCTGCTGACACAGTAGACATTTAAATAGCTTATTTAATTACAGCTACAACAATCAAGCAGCAGAGGCAGGCAATACAACATTCACAGACAAAAACATTCACACTGAAAACCTTTAAATATGTATAAAGAAATGTGTTTCACTGCCACAATTCAATTTGTCTCCCATCCCCCCTAAAGAGGTTAAGTCCGCTGCTTACAAAGACGTCAACAGAGAAGAGGTCCCACAGTGTTTTTAGACTCTGACCAAATCCCCATCACAGCTTATGGATAAAATCCTGTGGAAAAATGCATTAACACAATGAAAAATCCCCAGCAAGGGAAACTTTAAAAGCTCTAACGGCACTGCAGCACACAGCATAAAGGTCATGGGCGACTTATGATGAATCAAGCTCAGACTTACTGGCCACAGAGTCTCTCATGGATGCTTTTACAGACATAAAAGATCAGCAGTATATTGCCATCATTAACCGGGCAGCGGTGTCCAGAATGCTTCACCCACGCTGGCCCTTTTTAATGCACTCGTACCCCCCCTCTGCAGCGTAATAAAACACAAGTTTATACTGTAATCCCCAAACGCATTAATGTACAGAGACGGTGTTTACACCTTCATCACCCTAAAACCCTGAAATAAAAACCAGTCAAAGCTACAAGCGTTGCCACAATCATCATCAGATGTAACACAGCGACGAGCATGGGCGGAAATGACTGCAATAAGAACCCACACTACTGCTGCAACGCTGGCAAAAAGTGCCACCAGTGACATTTAGTGTGCACGCTGAATACAGAAGTGTGGAGCTCCAGCAATCAGTCTTGCTTTTGTGTGAGAAGTGATTGTTTTGTATTTGCTTTCCCCCGGCCTCTTGTCTCCATCTCTGCAGGAGTATACTCAACAATCGACTTTACTATTCTAGTGTTCCGGTGCAGACTGAGGGCGCCAGCTATTTTTTTGCTGCAGACACGTCTCACGCCGTCTTCCCTCACCCGTCTTCTATTCGAGCTCTCAGCGCCTGGGACTTTGAGAAGTCTGAGCTTAAATCCCACTTAATACTTGTGTGAGAATGCACATCACACACTCACTTTATACACACGGCGAAGAGTTTTCTCACTCCTGTCTTTGTCTGTCTGTGTGTGTGTGTGATTCGTTTTCCCTCACTCAGTTTCTCTCATGCTCATAAATATGTTTTTTAATTACGTGTGTGTGCATGTGCATCACAACAAGATTCAAATGTATTTTTTACTGCCAAGCATCATGATTTAATGAGACGTACCCTAACATCAGCAGGTCTGTATCGTGCTCTGCAACACACACACACACACACACACACACACACACACACACACACACACACACACACACACACACACACACACACACACACACACACACACACAAGCACATAAACCCCCAGCTATAGGGCCATCATTCTGTCATCTCCGCTGCTGTAGAGCTGTTCTACGGGGAGCCTTTAGGCTGACTTATGGCCATCCACACATTGCATTACAGTAGGTCTGTAATGTGTTGCTGAGCAAGAAAATATTAAGCCCAAGGGAGGAGGAGGGGGGGGGGGGGTCGATTTCCTGATGCGAGACCGATTATTATGCATGCCGAGGAGATCCAATTTAGAATTTGCATCTTCGATGAAAGCTTGAGGAGAAAAGAAAAGTGATAAAGAAGACAAAAATGCACCCTCTTCTCTCTACAATGTGGCTTCGAGCAGCAATGTAAAGATATTTGACAGGATATACCTATCAGTGATCACAGATTACACTTTAAACACAGCTGGAAAAGTTCGGCACATGCTAAAAAGATCAAATGGATAAATAAATGTGCTACTACATGGATCTCCCTCTCTCTCTCCCTCTCTCCCTCTCTCCCTCTCTCACTCCCCCTCCTCATTCTGCTTCAGCATTAACAGGCTGGATTCTGCCTGAATACAGAGGACATGCGCGCTGAACAGGGGGGAGGAGGTCTATCACAGACTGTTTCTGATGTTTTGTGTTGACTCAATTATGGTGCAGAACTCTCATTTTCTAATCGCCTGTTCTTGTGGAAAAGAGGAAAAGTGAGGAGTTTTTATTTTTATTTTCTCTCCAACATTTACAGACATGAAAATAAATTGACGCGTTTGTTGTTTTGGAGCTTTTGGTTTCTTACGGAGTCAGAGTTATTATTACTATTATTATTAGATTTTTCTAATAATCGATCTCCCCCGCCGCCACCCTGAAGTTCATTGTTATTATCTTGGCCGCCGGGATGGTGGCCTTCATCGGAGCGGTAATCTGCATCATCGCAGCCGTCCACACCGGCTCCTCTCGGGCTGCCGCGGCGCAACAGCAACCAGCCACCGACAACCACTCGCTGTATCCGGACGCGGTGGCGCAGAGCCCCGCTGCAGCGGGCTCCGTGGCCCGGGCCGGGTCTTTGGGCGCTCTCCATGTTTCTGAAACGCCCGATTCGGAAGCACCGACCTTCAACATCGGGCTCAGCGGGCTGGACAGGGTCACTGGACTCACGGGTCACGACCCGAAGGTCAGTCGACTCATCTGCACGCCGATCCCCGCCGGGGAGTGCAACCCGAAGAACTTTCAGCAACAAGCGGAAGACCCGTCGCTGTACGCGGGGGAAGACTGGGGCTACCTCCGCACCACCGCGGAAGAGCTCCGGCAGACCGTTCTGCAGCAAAAGGACCAGATATTAACGGACCAGCGGACCATCAGGGAGCTGACGGGGAAACTATCCGAGTGCGAGAAGGGGCTGGACGGCAGGAGCAGCGGCGCAGACAGACGCCGGAGCGCTGCGGGGCTGTGGGGGGGCAAAAGCGCGGCGGAGGAGACGCACCTGGAGCGGGTCATGGTGCGGGACAGCCCGGGTTCGACGCCCGACGGCGTTCACCTGCTGACCGTCAGGGCTGTGGATGAGCTGGAGCAGGCTATCACTCAGCTCAAAGACCGCATAGAGAAACTGGAGGTAGGTAGAGTGAAGGAAATCAGCCCTCCACGTAAATCATCTCCTGCATGATAAAACAATTCTTGGGAAGCAGTCTTGGGTCCCACATGATGGGATTTTGAGGCCATAAAGAAGGATCCCTCTATAAGTTTCACCTAGAATTGTGTTTCATGGCCTGAGAACAGCTTTTTTTTCATTATAGTAGCCTATAACTCAAACTCTAGCTACATTTTGCTGTAATAAGTGATGATCAGAGTTGAGCACAGCTATTTTTGTCTTTTCTCCACTCTTATAATACATTTATAGGACTCCTGGGCATGCATGCTTATGAAAACAAGGGGTTTGAATATTGAATGAGAACAAGTGAGTTATCCAAAAGCTTTTGTGTGTGATATGCTTAAAGAAACAATATAATATAATATAACATGATATTATCAACATGATATTATCAACTGCATCGATTTGAAATGTCGATGTTAATTGCTGATAACATCAACATTTAGTGATTTCGTATAATCATAACTTGCCATCTGTTTATGTCATTAATAATACATGAGTTGATTGCTTTGGCGCGGCGGAGGCTCATTTCTAACGCCAAGTAAACAGCTTGAGATTTAAAGTCAAAAGAAGGGGAGAGAGGCGAGATGAGGATAACGGGGGAGGAGGGAAAAAAGGAGCAGGAGGAGGTGGAGTAGAGAGTATAGCAGAGTAACATGAAACACGCTCTCATCTGAACAGAATCCAATGATGTATAACCTAATTTTTGGCTAAAGACATACCATACATAATGTATGAGTTGCCTATATTTGTAGAAAGCGGAGTGATTCTCTGCAGTGTAGTACTCCTCACTCTGTGCGATCAGACATGTCTGTGTGGGTAATTTTCTTTGCGGATTATAAACACTTTGTTATTCTATGTGGCCGCTGACAGATGGAATCCTCTAGAAAGCAAAAGGGTTGAATAATCACCACGTTTTGCGCTTTTCAAGAACACATATTTCCCTTTTGACAGAATGAGATCTGAATGGATTTCACAGGTCTTCGACCTAAAACACAATCCTATAGCGCGTGTGTCTCTTTTACCATCCAAGTCACGTTTCCGAGTACAGCAGCTATACATGGCCTATACTTCAGTAGCACATTGTGGTGTTTACATCAGATGCTATGGTGAATATAGAAGAAGAGCTTTCATCTAGTCAGGTCATAATACTCCAAATCCGGATACGTTTTCCTTCTACTTTTAGCACGTACTGCAGCTGCCCGTTCAAAGCCCGCACTGTTGCATGCTGTATGCTTTCAGTTGGGAAGTATACTTCCTCATAACATTGCACATTGAACTTTGACCCTCTTCCTTATATATCCGCTGCACAGAGGATTGTGGGTCAGAGTAGCCAGAAAGATATGCTGGCTTGCATACTGCAAAAAGCGAGCAGATGCTGGTATTTTTGGCATACTGTCATACGTATTAGGACATGCTAAATATTTTTCTGGCACACTAAATGGTATATGGTTGTATGGGTATTGGAACGCACAGTATGTTAAATTACTATCACCATTAGCATTCAAGCGCAGACCGTGAAGCACACAAGGTGATATGGCTGCAAATGGTGTGAATGTGCAGTTACTGGAATGCTTTTCCATTCCGTACCTACCAGTACACTTGGTACAACAGTTTCTGATAACAGTTTGAGCAATTGTGAATTTCTTTCTACAAAATGATTAAGATTTCCATCATAGCCAGCAGCTCAATGATAAGCACTCTGTAATATTGCACTGATCCAGCTGCAGGGTGGAGAGCTTTTGCACTGAGCTTTACCTTTAGTGTTGGCTCTTGTTTTCATGCGGATGTTTTCCATCTGGCTCGTTAATAGGCGGCATGGATGGGTGTCAAGTCACTGTAGCACTTTCCATGTTCATATGGACGCTGAAAGTTTGACATTTATGCATATCTAATTCTAAAATGCTTCGTTGCTGTGATGCTCTGCCAACGTTTTAGCACTTTAAAAAAAATCTGGCAAACATGCAGAAATGGCAGCTTTCCTGAAATGGAAGTGACAATTACCGTTTTTCTTGAGTACCTTTAATAAATAAACGCATCAAGGAAGCTTGAAGTTCTATTAGTGGAAATGCTGCATGAAACAATAAACAACTCGGCACTGACAATGTGTGGCTGATAAAAATGCAAGAGGCAACATGGTTGTGAAGTTAGTGTGCGGTATATGTGTCTTCACTATTTGATGTCTTAAGAACAATAATGACCCATGTCTCATGACCACACCTGAGACAGGGAGGATAAAACAAACGCTCCCGCCTGGGAATGAACCGCCCCCTTCAGGTGCAATCACTTCCACTCAATGAGAGGTTTATATGCTGCCTTCCTCCTGTTGCTCCCACTTTTTTTGACCTGAGTCATGATTCCTGCGCTTCCTGTAAATCGGTTGACTTCTTGCTTTGATTCACGTGATACCGCACAATATCTGTTGAGAGGATTTATATTTGTAATGAGTCTGTTGTCCCCTTGCGGAGCTAAAACCACTCACACAGAAGTGACCGAAGAATTGATGTGAGATCTTCCTTTGAAAAATGAGCTGACCTCTTCTCCTTCTGTGCTCGTATCCATTGAGTCAAGTCTAGCGCATTCACGTCCGACAATGCCTGCACCACAAATCTACAATACATTTTTTTCCCAGAAGATATTGCAATTTTGATAATTATCTCTAGAAATGTGTGACATCTGCACATGTACGTACCTGCATTATAGCCTGTGCTCGATGAAATAACTATTATATGTTGAGGGTAGATCATCATGGCAAGACTCTGGGAAAGCAAATGCATCACAGTGTACAGTGCATAACAAGGTCCAGTTTTAAAAGAACTATGACATCAAATGTGTTGGTACTTAATCATGTTTTATGACTTCCTGGTAAGACAATTTGCAATAAGGACATTTATTTTGCTCAATCCTTAGATAGGTATTTAAGGATAGTGATAAGTCTACTGCAGAGCACATGTGAAATATGATGAACTGAGGATTACATTGGAAATCCCATCCATACTGACGAAGGATCTTTTTTGGGACAAAAATTAATACTTTAGATTCTTTATGCTTTACTGTGATTTTCACATAGTAGTTGTCATTATTGTGTCTCATAGCTAGATGTAAGCACTGAGCACACTGAATGTATTCTGTATTGATTTCTCTGTGGTTCCTCTGTATTTCTACAGTACTGTAACACAATGCTCAGTGGATACACTGGACCGCGCAGGTTTTAGAAATATTACAGCGTCTGTTTTTCCCACATTCCCTCTCTTGTGGTTTGGCTATTTATTTCGGTGACCCGTTCTGAAAGGGATCCTGGTAATTTGTTGTTGATGGAAATAGTTGATTATCTTGGCTGACCTTTTAAGATGGTCTGTCCAAAGACTTCCCGTGTGGCACTCGGACACAGACCGTTTTGTTATGCTTCTCTGTGAAATTCTTTGTCACAAAAGAGCTTAGAGGTGCATGCCAAAAATCCCACAGTAATATGAAAACATCGACAAATAAAACCCAGAATCAATTCTAAGTAATTCTGCAAAAGCAGCTACAGCCAGCATTCAGTTAGCTTAGCTTAGCATAAAGACATGGAAACGGCGGGAAACACCTAGCACGGCTCTCTCTGAAGGTCAAGCCGTTAAACCTAATTTGAGTAATCTGTACAAAAGACAAGGTGTAAAAACAACACGTTGTTGCTTTTATAGGAGATAATGTTGTGATTTGTGATTTTACTGGGGGTTATGTTCAGGACTATTTCTTGGCAGGGTATCTAACAAAAATGTTGAACTACTCTGTAAGGACAAAACATTAACTACAGCAGAGTGAAACCTTAATAAATGAGCCCCGCTGTATATCCAGCAGTGATGTAATGTCTCAGCAAAATCAGTCATTAACTGGGTGTAATAACTTTGCCTTAGGCATGCAACCGAGCTAATGTTGAGATTCACTGCTATAGTAAATACATAATACCTGAACTGTTAGTTTGATTCAACATAACAGAGTGTACTTTACAATGTTTTCCTGTAAAACCACACCAGTTTTCATCCACTGTATCCCTCCTCTGCAGTCAGACATCGGCCCATTTCCTCACAACCAGACGGACAGCAGCACCTCAGGAGCGCCAGTGGAAGGCGGCGTGTCGGGCGGCCCGGAACGGTTGGCCGATCCCGGGCACAGAGCCGGTGCGGACAGGGCCTGGAGGATGGAAGACTTGGAGGGGGAGCTGGAGAAGAAGGTGGAGCTGCTGGAGAAAGAGAGAAAAAGCATGAGGCTGGAAACAGAGAAGCACAGGCAGGAAATCGACCGGGGCATCAATAAACTACACCATCGACTCTCGGGGCTGGAGGGAGGTCGGTATTGACAGAGGGGGAGGAAAAGAAGGGAATGATGTGTAAATGAAAATATAATAACAAGAGGAAGGGAGGCATGTATAAGTGACTGTTAAGAATCACTTGCAGAATGACTCAATTCACTAATGAGAAATCATTTTGCATAAAAATTACCTCATATGTTTCATTTTTGTATTCCTCTTGATCAAACCAGGCCAAATCAGGGTTTCTTTATGATAAATAAATGATGTTTAACTGCTGGAAGAAAAAAGATCAAAAAGACTATAAAATCCATGCCCCGCCTGAAAATGTCAGATCAGATGAAGAAGTTGAGTCACAGTCTATGAGATTAGCAGGAAATCTATTTTGCCAGCTCGATGATGAAATTGATTTCTCTCTTTTGTGTGCATATACTCTCAGGTGTGTCAGGGCATTCCTTCCCAGAGGGCTACAGGCTGTCCTTCCCAACTCGGACGAACTACATGTACGCTGTCGTGAAACACTTCATCCCGGCGCTGCGGGCCTTCACCGTCTGCCTGTGGCTGCGGCCCGCGGAGGGAGGGATCGGGACGCCTCTGTCTTACGCTGTTTCCGAGCAACCCAACGAACTGGTGCTGCTGCAAGGCCTGCACACCCCCACTGAGCTGCTCATCAATGACAAGGTACACGCCGTCAGTCGAGAGACTGAGCCTCCGCTGTGTATCTGAACTGACCCGCCCACTGCTTGACAGCAATTCATTTTCCCCGAGGAGATTTATGTCACGGTTTGCGGGTTATGTTTCAAACTATTCATTGATTGATATGATGTGTATTATTAAGCCGACACAAACCCTCTACAGTCTGCAGAGAGCACATCATTATGAGTCCATTTTCTGCAGAACTTTATTTTAATGAATGCAAAGGGATATAGAAAGTGCATACACCGACATAAACATATATTACCGTAATTGACAATCATTTTATAATATATTAAACAACATAATGCCAGGATAAATTGCTCAATTATTGCTAGATAAAAAGATCAAGAGTTACATGAAGTGTGCATGCATTATTACTTAGTAAATATATGTGGAGTACTCTATCCAAACAAATACCGATTTGAACATACACGTTGTGATTTTTCAATCTGTGTCAATATGTTTGTGTTAATTTGATGCAATGGTGCAGCCACGTAAAAATCTGCTTCAATTTAGGTTAATTAAGGTTTTCTTTAATAATATGTCAGTGCCTTTTGAATAAAACAACATACAGCATAAAAAAACTATAATTTCAACCAGAGAATGCTGTTAATAACTTTGCTGTAAGACACAGTAACTGGATCCAAGATCCCCCCACTATCACCCACTGCTTTCTACTCGGCTCACCCACTTTCTGGAATGTTACCAGTATCACTGCGCTGTATACAAACAGCATTATAGTCTTGATTAGAATCTGTAATGTCTCTTACAGAAGAAGTAGTGCACTGTATTAGCATGCAAATAAGTCCAACACATCAAACGACAGCAGACAAGCTAAATCGCCTCATTCATGTCTTAAATTACACATTACTGCACCACATTCACAGCACTGCAGGGTGGTGTAGTGCAGTGCAGTGACTGGTATAATCCAATGAAGTCATTATGGTAATAGATGCCTGGAGGAAAGATTTGTGTCCTTGGAGGTAGCAGGATGTCTTTGGGACTGAGGGAATACTGCACAACAGCCAACAGAGGAAACAGGAGAGAAATAAGATAACAGAGAGACATCACACAGCTATACAGCTACATCCTGTCTCACCTCCAAATGGGTGGTTCTTCTGAACTGCCCTCGTGCTCTACCCCGTTGCTAGGTGGCGCAGTTGCCTCTGAACCTCTCCAGAGGCAGCTGGCAGCACATCTGCGTGAGCTGGAGCCAGAAGGGAGGAGCCTGGCAGGCCTACCAGGGGGGAAAGCTGCGGGGCGAGGGCCACGCGCTGGCAGCCGGACATCACGTCCGACCCGGAGGAGTGCTCATACTGGGGCAGGAGCAGGTGAGTGCATGAATGAGGGAGTGAAAGGCTAAATGAATGACGTTTTCAGTGCTTGGATGCAGGTAATGCTTACTTGCTTGTTTGTAAGTAAAAGTGTTTTTGTCTTCAATCACACCCCCTCTGTAACGTCACTCTTCTTTCTCTCCAGGATTCTCTGGGCGGAGGGTTTGACTCATCCCAGGCCCTGGTTGGGGAGTTGTCCCAGGTGGGTCTTTGGGACCGGGTCCTGTCTGCTAACCAGGTGGCCAGCTTGGCCCGCTGTGGCAGGGTCACCCAGGGCAGTGTGGCCCCCTGGACCGAGAACGGAGTTGAGGTTTACGGTGGAGCGACCAAGGACCCGGGAGAGCCTTGTAGCAAACACAACAGGAGTTCTCAATGACCGATGGGGCAAAGGGAAGGGACAGAAAGAAGGGAGGGGTAAAGTTGTAGCCCTTTCAAGAAAGTAGGATTCTGACCATTATTAGCACTGCTACAGAATTTTTTAAACATCTATGTGTGGCATGGACTGACAAGTTTGTAAAAAATGGAAAATGGATGGTATGCATATCTATATGACGTGAGTGCTTGAGGGTTTGCAGTTACTTTACCACACTTCTAGTAATCAATGGAGGCCCACTGGAAAATTGTGCAATACAAGATGAGATTCCTCATAAATAAAGCTTATTAGATTCATGTCCAGCTTCAGGCCACACTAAACTATTTTGTCATTGGTCCAAGCTAATGTAAGCAAATATTGCAAACAGTAACTCTGTGAATACTAGGAAGCAATTGAAGCTTCTGCTGGTTATTCATTGGTGAGCAAACGGAAAAGCAACGACACAGTGATGGTCAGCTGGCCAAAAGTAGTATGATTAGGTAACAAACTGTGTTTTAAGAACTGTGAACATTTTGGAAAATATGCCTAATTGCTTTCTTGCTCATGTCTGTACAGTAAATCAGCAGCCAGCTAACTTAGCTTAGCATGATGAATAAAATAACGCGGGTAAATGTTCCCCTGGCTCCGTCCAAAAGTAATGTGATCTACCTACCAGCATCTCTAAAGCTCACCAATTAACATGTGATATTTTGTTTGTTTAGTCAGCACAAATATTTATTAAAATTAGTAGTTTTAAGACTTTGTTGTTTTGTACAAACACGTTCATTTGTGAGCTTCAGGCGAAATGCGTTACGTTCGGACAAAGCCGTGCTAGCCTTTTGCACCTGTTACCAGTATTTATGCTAAGCAAAGTTAGCCTGCTGCTGCTGCTGCTGCTGGTGGGCATAGCTGCGAGTGACTCTTCTTACCAAAATCTCAAGAAAGACCCTCAAGAACGCAAACAAGTGTATCTCCTGAAATGTTGAACAGAAATGTTGAATCAGATTAGAGGAAGCTGATAAAACTGTGCAAACATGCCCACTGTCTATATTTATTCCTTTGAGACGGCCCAGCTGGGAGAACTTTAAATGGGTCGTTCACAGCTGCTGTAGAACAAGAGTTGTTGGCCTCCACTGTGGCTGCCAGACCTCGTGTAAAACCTCTGAAATCCCTCCATGAGTGCAGCAGCGTCTGGGTGGAGTTAATTAAGAGCCGCGACAGCTTTAGAGTAGGGAGTCAAGGTAAGGCGATGAAAATGGTGGGAATATTAAGTCGTAGACGGCACCAAGGGATGGATGATGAAAGAGAAGGGAAAGGGGGGGGGGGGATTGGGTACTTTTAAGGTTTGATGCCACATTGTTTTCACGTCTGCATGATGTATTCATATACCTGTGATGTCTTGCCACTGCACAGTGCCTCCTGCATCCATGGCTGGTAGGTGGCTGTCTTTGTCTAAGGCCCAAGCTTCTCTAAATAAGTTTGTGAACAAATCTAAAACAAGTCTTATTCCCGAAGGAATTCACCACCGCTAGCAGAATGTTACTCTTTGTTGGGGAACGGGGCATTTTATATATATTTCTGAAAAGCCTTTGCCACATTTTATGTCATATGTCGGTGCTTCAGCTTGTACTCTTTAAGTTCTTTTTAAAAAAAATACACAACATTCAAGTTGACATTATGCACTCACAGTCATTTTAACAGTCCTGGATGCTGACTGCTTCTCCTTTGCCATTTTATACGTGCAGCCACTCAATAATGTGGTTTGATGAATTAACAACCTGCAACCTCCAGCTCTTCCAACCTTCCGACATTCCATGCATGAGTTGTACTGTATGTTTGTTAGATGCCTCGGTGCATCCATGTTTCTGAAAAATCCATCTCTGATCTCTTTGATGGTTATTCTTCACTGTTGTGTGAGACGTGATGTTAAATACAGATTTGTCCATTTCTATAAAGAACTGGCTCTCCCTATAGCATAAAAAAAATATCCTGAGTGGAAAGTGCCTGTCCGGGTGTTTGAACCCATGTAAACAAATCATCTAATTGAACGTCCTGATGGAGAATTCACACTGCGAGGTGTTTTGAGCTAATTGAGCATCAGTGTTTCTGTGAACTCCCTGGTGGATTTTTAAGATTTAAGAGGTTTGATAAAACAGGACTTTTTTGCAGTTCCGCCAAACTGATGCTAAATCAGGTCAAAATCATCTTGTTGTGCCTAATAGTGTCTTTGATGATGCCTCTGTCTGCTGTGTTATTAATATTACTATGCCTGGTGTCTGTTCAGCTTGTTTCAGAGCTTCTTTTTTTTTGGCTTTTTGATAGTGGTGTGACATTACTCTCTTTACAGTCTATTGGCAATGTTTTTCTTACATGACATGCTTTTTTTCCCACTGTATGCATTGGTTTTTGTCTATTTTCATGTTGTAGTTTGTATAAATACTGTATGTCCACGTCTTGTATGGTGTTGTATTGTTCTGCATATGTGCTGTGTACAAACCTCAAATCTTTATTAAAGTCCTACTTTTCAGATCAAAAGAATGTCATTATTTTCACTTATCTTATCTTATCTTCACGTATCTTATATCATGTCCGCTTCAGAAAAGAAGTGCAGTTGATTAAGTCTATAAGTGATTCTGTTAGCTCTCTTATTCAAGGACACGCGCACACACTTGTGATTCAAGGGCAGCAGCTACAAAACCTGCTGTGAGAGCCTCCGACACCACCAGGCTCCACAAGAACAATACTTGTTCATTCTCTTCCCAGGCGAATTAAAGGCGAGAGTTTTAAAAAGGAAAGCCCAGAGCAATCTCTCTTGGGTGCAGCAGGTACAGATGTGAGTTAAGAGTAAATTTAGGATTTGGGATACCCAGTCACTCATCTGTTGTGTCTGAGAAGTACACATCTAGATGTGTGAAAATGTGTTCTATTTCAGTAGCCAATGCGTTTTATAAAAGCAGAATGGGTTCAAGACCTCACATTCAGTGAAAGTCTAAAATGGACAGCACACTACAACGAGAACACATGACGCACACGGCTGATATGTAAGCTATTAAATGTGGTGACTACCACTGAACAGATATAGAAAATGCTTGTCTGTGTAGTGCCCATTTTTAAAAACTGAATAAAGACAGTCTATGCCATGGTATTTGACGTTCTGTACATGACCATAGATAAAGGTGGTAGCATCTAGTGACTTGTATGCTCTTATTCTCTCGTTGATGTAACGTTACACGCTAGGTTTCTCCAGCAATACATGTATATATTGGGCCACTATGTACTGGGCCACTTGCTGATATATTCTACCCACTAGCACAAGGATCTGGAAAGTCAGTTTGTTTTGGTTGGTTGTGTCACGGGAGTTAACAGGTAGGACCCAAACGCAAGACCACAGGAGACAGAAGTTACTGGAAACAGGTTTTATTTCGAAGGTGCGTGGAGGTGTGGAGCCCGTGGTCCGACACCAGAGTAGGCAAAGCGGCGGTGTGAGGCCCGTGGCTCGACACCGGAGAGCTGGAGGTCTTGTTCCGAAGGTGCGTGGAGGTGTGGAGCCCGTGGTCCGACACCAGAGTAGGCAAGCGGCGGTGTGAGTCCCGTGGCTCGACACCGGAGAGCTGGCTGCAGAGTGGCAGAGTGTAATCCGTAGAACACTAGTCCTCGAGGCAGAAGACGATACGGACTGACCCCAGGAGGGCAGAGGATGCCACGGGGTTGAAGCGGGTGAAAGACGGTACGACCTGACAACCCCAGACTGCAGGACCAGAGTTTATATAGTGACAGGGAACTCATTAGCGGGCCCTGAGTCTGGTGTGTCAGGCTGCAGGAGGTGATCGGCTGGAGTGTCCTCAGCTGTGCACGATCAAGGGTGTGGGAGGTGTCTGGAGACAGAGGGCAAACACAGAGCACATGGCATACAATAACAAACAGGGGAATGACAGGACACATGAGGAGAGGAGATCAGGGGAAACACAACGGGTCCGACAGGGATCCTGGATCCTGACAGGTTGTCTTTAAGTGGGTAATGCCCTTGCACAGCTTGACAGGCTGTTGCTCTTTGCCGTACTTACGTTGCCAAACATCAGGTGCCCAATTATGTACGTCATCATTGTCGACAAACAGCCTATATCCTCTCCGCGCATACTTATTTTAATCTTCAAACACAGCCAGGCTAGCTGTTTCCCTCTATTTCCAGTCTTTATGCTAAGCTAAGCTAACTGGCTGCTTTAGCCAACGCCTTATATCTAAAGGAAAATATATGAGAATAGTATCAGACTTCTCACCTAAGTCATGGCAAGAAAGCGATTAGGGCTATTCCCCAAAATGTTGGACTATCCCTTTGAAAAGTTTGTCTGACTTGAGCTCCCATACCATGAAAACATATAAGCTTAGAAAACCTGCAGGTCTATTTTACTGAATCCTACAGTACCTTATAGTATCCCTTCATGCCACTAGTGCTCGATCTCCATGTCTACATTTTCAATTCTCACTCTGCAATTATTCTCCCCACCTCTCTATCATCCTTCATTCTCACCTCACCCTCTCCGCCTCCCAGTGGACCCGGCGTCCTCTTTTGCTCTTTGTCGACTGTCGCCTGCTCTTTGCTCAGTCCCTGCATTCCTCATGTACCATTTCTTCTGCCAAAATATCCTGCACCAGTCTACTGACAAAATCAAAAGAGAGACGCAGTCGTATCCTCTTGACTTTTCAAGGTTGCTGTCACAAAACTGTCATTTTAACAGATATGTGGGGAAATTGGAGAGAGCAAGCATATGAGAGATTTGTAAAAAACACATCTGTATGAGTAGATGCATTTATATATACCTCTACACCTCAAGACATAAATCATGCAAGACGTTTTTGATTTTCTCTTGGGCCTGTGCAGGCTACAAACACAATATGATTTGACAAAACCATTACGTGGCTAATAGTGAAATGCCACGAACACGATGCCAGCAGCTAACAGATGCTAGGCTACAGCAATATCTGCAATCCCTAATTAGAATGAGTCAATCTGTTCAACCGTTCCAGTGGATGAGACGCAACTGAACGTTGCTTGTTCATGCACTCCTCACTTTTGCTAACGGACGTACAACTTAAGTCCATCACCGGCTCTGCTGCTCGTGCAAGAGAATCACACTCAGCCCACTGGTGTCACACAATTTAGATCTTAACCGTGTCAAAATCCCCTTAATCTGGTTACCGGGTCGGTGAAGCCTGCTGTGTGTGAGAAACTGATGTGAGCAGAATTTTAACCCCTTGAATGCTCACATCAAGTTTTACTGTCATGTTTTTATTGGGTGAAATATGAAACTGTCTCGTTTACTTTGCTATCTAATCTACATACATGTTGTGATGGATCTACCTGTTGAGGCTGAAGAGGTTAAAACTTGTTCCAATACAAAAGGCATTCAAGTTGCATGGCTGTAGAGCATCTTGTTGACATATCTGAACAGTGGTCACATTATGCAATATGCAACAGGCTTACAGGCTTTTTTTTGTTGTCTTTGCTTCATGTCTCCCACCTGCTATGGTGCTGTGGCTCTAACAGAATTGCCTGCCACCGCTGGCTTGTAACTGCTCATGGCAGCCTGTCGGGTGTTAATGCATTTCTCTGCGCTCTCGACGCTTCTCTGAAGCAGCAAGCGGCACGGAGACGTGGGAGGAGACACAAATCCAATGTGTGATTCGTACACATGAAATCAAATCTCTTCTTAGATTATTCTTTGCAGTTTTAGCGCCTCAAACAAAGATATAGGAATTGGCATCTTTGTATTTGTCACTGAACAGCCTGCAGCTCCGTTGGAGGACGCTCTGATCCCGGCTGTAGCAGGGATTATAAACCTCTCTGACCACCAGGATGACCACCTTCAACACTTATCACGCACAGCCATGGGAGGATATTCCCTGCTGGATCATCAATCCTGATATAATCCATATTGTTCCATCTAGGAATGGACAGATTATAATCCCATGTAATCCATGAATCGGGTGGACCATCAAACGGAGAGTTTGTCTCATACTAAATGAGTAAATGCTCAAGAAGAGATATGCTGCTCATTCATTGGAAATCAAATACTGGTATATTGAATCTTTTAAAAATGTACTCTTCCTGTATAGCAAAGTGAGGAGTGAAACCACTGGAGCTCAGCAGATTTGAACCATTGTTGATTTGGTGACACCCGTGGTTACTGCTGGTTAACAACAAGTGTGAAAATCAATACTGAATCGCATGCATCATCCCATGTCTTTTTCCACAAATTTAATTTGAATCCTGCACAAGAATGGCGGACTCCGCCAGAGGTAAATACAGAATGTAAATACTTTGAATGTTCATTGTTAAAAATCTGACAGCTTGTAACTTTAATATTTGGGTTATTGGTTTTCACACCAAGCGGAGCCCTTTTGGCACTTTGCGGTAATATGATAACTCCCTTCTAAAACAATCCTTAAATCCACCCACTCATCACTTTCCCTTTTGAACCAGAGCAGATAATCCACCTACTCAGCCTCCACATGGCGGTGTACCAGAATGGTTACACTTCATACACCCACACACACCCACACACACACACACACACACACACACACACACACACACAAACACACACGGTCCAAAATCCCCACTGAGGCTCCATCTGGACAGGAACATGCTTTGCTCATCCTCCGTCTTTGTCGCCCACTTTGCATCTCATATCCTTCCCTCCCACCCTCGCTGATCCGCCCTGGTTTCATACAATATTCTTTCAAGTGAAGGTAGGTGGCCTTGTGTAACTCCCTGGACAAGGCAAAGCTGTAATAAAAAACAACGTCAATGGTTTAGCTTGTGTTAAAAATGTATACACTCGTGGTACTAGAGAACTTCACCCCAAAGGACATATTTGGTGATAAATAAACCAGAGGTTCTGGTTATTTGGTGTGATGTGGCTTTGTTTCACGGGTTGATGCCGTATATTGGTAAAAATAATATTCCAGCAGTCTTGACTCACCTGTGGCTGTGTAAGCCATGTTTCTCAGTCAGTATTTTTGTTGGATTTTGGAGAAAAAAAAGCTTCAGTTCACACGTTTTTCCCACGGTCCATGAGTGAACAGTCATGTTTTGGTTGACAATACTGCTGCATGAATAAATATTGTGAATGCATTTTCATTTCGTTAATAATCTCATTTTGTCATTAGAACTGAATTAGGTAGTGCATGCAACACCTGGAACCATTCCTGTTTTACATAACTTGCAAAACAATTGTGTAGGTTACACACAGTATGAACGCTCAAAGTGGTCTTTGTTATTATGACGACGTGGGACACATTAGGTTGCAAGCAGACTGAACAACTAACATATAATGTCATTATATTTATTCATCTATCATTTATTAAAGTTTATACAACAGCTATTCCCTCGACACTAATTTACACACTAACACACGTGCAGTCTTTCTGATACAAATGTTGCATAGTGGCAACCTCATTCTGCATACTGTAAACCTGCTTCATCAACACATTAGTTACAATGCGTTTGATATGTTTAATGAGCAGACACCATCTGGATCCCTTATTTCCACACTAATCTCATCCTGACGTCTCCCTCGTTCACTTTCTCTCGGTGTCTAATTACATCTCTGTAGCAATCTCAACCTTTTCGTCTCTCACTTCCTCCAATTCCTCTGTGCTGGGTTGAAGAGATGCATGGTAATTATTGAAGCACAGCTCAGTTCAGAGAGGGCTTTGGCTAGTGTGTGTGTGTGTGTGTGTGTGTGTGTGTGTGTGTGTGTGTGTGTGTGTGTGTGTGTGTGTGTGTAAGGCTGTGCAAACGCAGCATGCTTGGTTCTTGGTCACGACTGTCCCTTTGTGTCTTCATTCATCGATTAATCGTTCTTCATCGTTAGAGACATTATTTTCTGCATAAACCACAATAAAAGGAAGGAATTGGAGAGTTAAAGTGTGTTGTGAAGGCAAACAAATGTGAGACTCTGAGAGGAGGGTGGGCATGATGACGGGTGAGAGGAGCAGAACAACAATGCGACAGTCCAAAGTGTCCAATTTTAAAACAATCGTTCGCATGCACGAAAAGAATAAGGAGGAACAAAAGTGCAGTATCATTAGAACACAACAATGAGCGTGTGTGCAGTAGACTGCAACCTGTTAGCTGTGTATGCAAACAACACAGTGATCAGTGTACACGAGCAGCTAACGAGAACTAAAACATAGAAATGTGTTGTGCACTCTGTCACCCTCCAGTCTTCCTGCTGCATTTCAACTTGCAGCATGTGTTCGTCTGGTTAGACTGTTCAAAAAGGCACTCGTCTTTGTGTTTTGTCCTCCAAATATTTCCTGAGCGAGCACACACTCGCTGTGTCCTCGGAGGGCTTTTCATGCAATCTGCTGGAAATCAATTTTCTGCTGTGGAGAAAGACACTCACACACACACACACACACACACACACGCACACACACACACACACACACACACACACACACACACACACACACACACACACACACACACACACACACACACACACACACCTACACTTACACACAATTTACAGTCTTGGATTTTTGCTGACAATCTTAACTTGAGAAAATCAAGGTCTCTCTCTCTCTCTCTCTCTCTCTCTCTCTCTCTCTCTCTCGTCCAGTATTTAAAAAAGCCACGAAAATAAACCAACACCCCACGTCTTCAGTCTGACTGCGTGAGTAATGGATCCTCCAAATTCCCCCACGCAATCACTGAATAAAGCTCATCAATTAAGAATCACGAGCGTGTATCAGCAGCACGACAGTGGCTCTGAGTCACTGCTGCTAAGTGTGTTTTTTTTCTGTCTCTCTCCCTCCACACGTTGTAAAGTTGAAAAAGCTGTCATTACATTTCTGCGACGGTATTCAAGGTGAGGTGTAGCAAACAGTCCCGGCTGACTATTGTGTGAAGTAGAAAAGAGTCATTACCAGCGTGGGATGCTTGCTTCTGATGTTTGTAAGCTGTGATGACCTCTGACCTCTCTGTGGAATTAATCTCAATACAACCCACAGCGCTCTGCTGGGAAACAAGCCCCCCCAGGACCAGAGCTCGGCTGCGTATCCGTCTTGACATTAAGTGACATTTGAGACAGAATGCAATAGAAGGAAACAGATGCAGCACTTGGAGCAGCTGTAATGCCACTAATCTAATACCGCAGGTTCAGCCAAGCATGGCACAGTTAGCATGTGAGCTGGTTAGCTGAGGCACACGGGCAGACTGACGCCATGAAAAGCACCTGTAAAGATAAAACAGCACAGATCTAAGAGAAAGGTGCATTCGAATTTAGTTTGTGATTGGGAATTGGGAAGGATGAATTTAAAATCAGGCAGGAACAATAAAACTGTCAGACAGTAGCAAAAAAATACCAGGAATAAAAATGATGACCAAGACAACAGCAGGAATACAAGAATATAGAGTGTATAAAACATTTCATGAAATTAAAGCATGGTATTTAATCCCAGAATCAATAAGACAGATAGATAGATAGATAGATAGATAGATAGATAGATAGATAGATAGATAGATAGATAGATAGATAGATAGATAGATAGATAGATAGATAGATAGATAGATAGAATATATTTTATTCATCCCGCAAGGGGAAATCTGTTCGCTACAGCAGCAACAAATAAGCGCTCAAAGTGACAGAGTAAAAACAATATTATGTTTAAAAAATGCACAATATATACAATAAAATAACAGATATAACAATAACATATGGGACAATATAATAAAAACTGTTTCAATGTAACTTTTCAGAAGCAGTTTAATACGTCACAGCATTGCCGGCTGCCAACTAAATATTTTCTACTGTGATTTAAGCTTTATTTGAAGAATGATCTGTTGTTTAAGTTCAGTTGCATTAACAACAGAAAGTGTGTGTTACAAACTGGGGTGAAAGAGTTTGAGAGGTGCCCCTTTAACCATACATAGAACGTGTTGACTCATGAGGCTATATTATGACTCAGCTAATATACCAATCCTGAAAACTGCTCTAGGGTAATAGGGTCATTGTTTGCGTTTTTACCATCAATGACCATTTAACTTGTGCACAGTGGAACTATCCAGCAGTCGTGTCGTGTAGGATAAAGCAGTGTAGGATGGGGGGGGGGGGGGGGGCCTGTGTGATTGTCCTGTGTGTGATGGGCCTCTCCCTCCAGGAGCCTGGTGGGCGGAGTCATGTCGTCAGGTAGATTCAGCTCACCTGGTCTGGCTGCAAGACTATGAAAGCTGCTGGTCAGTGTTTCCTTCTCTCCCCGCTGGCTTGGTTTTATCATGTTTCATACACTTTTACCCAAATGTCTCTTTTAGTCATGTTAAATAAAGTTCTCTCATCTCATTTAACTCCTGTGTGGTCTCTCCTCCTTTGTCCAGCCATGAGCCGGGTTGTGTGACACATTGGGCGCCGGTCCGGCATGAAATGAACCATTCTGAAAGGATGAAGTCTCGGCTTTCTGGTAAACTGGCCTGGTTTGTGTTGTTGCCACCTTCTGTGACGATGGGGTTTTGGTAAAAAAATTGCAGACTCTGCCTACTGCAAATTTAGGGAGTATCATGCACGACTTTTGCATTTCTTAATGATGAGAGAAATATTCTTGTGCTTTTATTTATTTTTGGTCTACATTTGTTAAGTGTATAAGTCTATTTTGCATTTCAGTTTTAAGGTTTCTGTTTGGTTACTGGACCTTTCTACCATTAGTTCTTTAACAGCTTGGACTCTTGAAGTGGCAGTGAAAGCCGAGCGCTGTGCTCGGGATCACGTTTCTGGATTTCTGAGGGTTACTTCATAGCAGGAACTTTCTGGACCCACTGGCTCACAGTGTATACGGAGCTGAATTAATGACAATTCAAGTTTTTTTTTACTGTTGTGTTACTTTCATTCAGACTGACGGGGTCGAAAGTAAAAATGTCAACATACGTTAAAAGTCAAATAACACCAAATAATAACACCTGGTATTGATAGAACACACGTGGACAAAAGCGTGTTTCTGTCGGTAATGTTGTCTTAATGTTGTCTGATCTGCTGCTACCTTATGAACCATCCCGACCCCTCAGGTCGTCTGGGACCGGCCTACTTTCTGTTCCCAGAGTCAGAACTAAACATGGAGAAGCAGCGTTCAGTGTTTCTGCTCCACATATCTGGAACAAAGTCCCAGAAAGCTGCAGGTCTGCTGAGACCCTCAGCTCCTTTAAATCAAGATTGAAGACTTTTCTGTTTGCTGCTGCCTTTAATTGAACCACATTCAATTAATATATTAATCAATTTCCTGCATTTCTGCTGTATTTTATTTCTTACACTGTTTTTTAATGTTTTAATGCAATGAATCTTCTTAATTGTTTTTAAATCTCCTTTTCTTTTGCCTTATGTTTTGATGTTTTTATGTGAAGCACTTTGAATTACCTTGTTGTTGAAATGTGCTATACAAATAAACTTGCCTTGCCTTAAAATGAAGTTCATCTGAAAAGTCTTACTTTCATATCGCCTCTCCACATTTGGCTTCGTGAAAACTATAGAACGTGTACACTAATATTAAAATATGTAGGCCTCCCCGTACAGGAACAGCATAATATATGTACTGACCCAACACCCTATAAATGATTCAAACAGTTATTTCAGCATCACGGCTGGCTAGCTTATGAATTCACCATATTTGTGTGGAGCGCTGCTTATCAGCCACAACCATCCCACATTACTGTATCACACACTTACACACGCGCACAAGACGCTTGTCAAAATTGTAGGTAAATGAACAGTCTGAACGTAATTTGTGTGCTGTGTCTTAGTCTAAAGTCATGTTGGGGTTGTATACTCTTTCATTCTTCTTCTTACTGTCTGCCCTTCTTTCCTAAATGCCCCACACATGCACATATACAGCACAGGTCCACAGCCAATGAATGATTGTCCCATGTGTAGAGACGCTTGATTAGATTATCCCACAAACTGTCACCTTTTGAAATGTACGACCAGAGAGGGGGCGAGAGAGAGAGAGAGAGAGAGAGAGAGAGAGAGAGACGAGGTTCTGAAAGATGGATGGAGTGAAGAAACGTACAGACCATGAAAGATTAAAATTACTCTACTAGGAATACAAGAGGGCTGGTTTGCAGAGGCAAATATATATATATATTCACTTGTGTATGTGTTTTGTGAGTTATGCAGTGTGTGTGTTCACAGAGTAAATATGTCACCCTAATATAAACTGTGTGTATCTTACACATTGTTTCTCTAACTGTAGTTTGTATTCCATGCAAGTTCTCTCCTCACAGTCTCCACATCTCTCTCTCTCTCTCTCTCTCTCTCTCTCTCTCTCTCTCTCTCTCTCTCTCTCTCTCTCTCTCTCCTCACCACCATTTGCAATCGTTCCTCTTTGCCTGTATTTGTTCCTCTCACCTGTTACGTTCCATCACTTCTGTCTAACCCTCTTTTCTTTCTCTTTCGTCTCCCACTTATTTCAATCCCAGACGCCCTCACTTCTCTCCTCCCGTTCTCTCTCCCGAGATGAAATATTCATGCCCATCTATACTGGGATAGCAGCAGCAGCAGCAGCAGCAGTAGGAGCCACAGGAGTCAATGCTTTCAAAGACTTCAGGCCTTTCAGAGAAAGAGAAAGAGAGGTTGTGGGGGAGGACTAGAGGAAGTGGGAGGAAAGCCAGCGAGGAGGTGGAGGCGGAAGAGAGCAGGTGAGAGAAAGGAATGAAGAGATGAGCTGTGATGGAGTGAGAATGGAAGAGGAGGAGGAAGAGGGAGATGAGTGAAAGACCACTGAGCCCCTCCATCACATCAAACACCAGGCAGCACGTGATGAAACGCTCCTTGTGCATTTCTCTCTTTCCCACACACACACACACACACACACACACACCTGCAGACCCCTACTGTAGGTTAAACACAAAGAGAAAGAAAACCAGAGATACGGCGCCTCCAGCCCTTCAAACATCAGCCGACACATGATTAAACACGTCGCTCTCTTTGTATTCCACACTCGCACGCGCCAAAAAAGAACTAACACCCTTGGGTGCTCGCTCATAAGGCTGTTTCAGCAATTTTTACATCCAGGCACAAACGCGCACAAACGACATGTTCAGGATAGAACACGCACACACACACACACACTCGCTCTCTAAACAAGCGTAATGCATGCAGACACGCGCACATTAGAGCCTCCGAGGCTTTCGTCGGTCAACCCGCCACATGATCCGATAGGCCCTCTGTGGCTCGCTCGCCCTCTAATGTGGTAGATGTGATCTTAAATTCACTTTGTCTTTTATCCTGAGTTTGCACATCAGGGTCGCCGTCCGCCTGCTAGCTGGATGAAGCACCCGCGCGCTCCAATCAGGCGCCAAAATTCGGTGTTGTTTCCAAGCAACCTACATTAAGCTGCAACTGCTGTGAGGGAAACAAGGCTTCAAAGCTTTTGAAGGATGTTTTTCGCTGTTTGAATGCAAGTGTCTGAGTATGTTTGGTGTGTGTGTGTGTGTGTGTGTGTGTGTGTGTGTGTGTGTGTGAGTATGTTTGGTGTGTGTGTGTGTGTGTGTGTGTGTGTGTGTGTGTGTGTGTGTGTGTGTGATCAGAGCACTGAGATAGCAGATTCACTGGATGTACAGTAGGATTGTGCCTTCATTGATCCTTCCTGTGACCCTAAAGTGACGTCGGATCTCCCTCTGGAGGAAGAAAGCGGTAAAGAGACGGCGACCCTCACATAACGCTACAGTTCATCACACTGTATATCTCACACTGATGCACTGCTCTATGTGAGCTCTCATTATGCCAGTGCCCTATGTGTAACCCTATATGTCATCCACTCAGGCATCAGTTGTCAGTATTACAGACCAACTGTTGGTGCCTGTCACTTAGCTGAGGCCTGTTAAATGCTCTGTGCTGGCACTGCTCATCCTCCTCAGGTGACTGACATATTCTCTCCATTACCTTTTTATTTTGGTTCAATCCTCTCACAGCCCTGCTACTCACTAATTCATATCAGTCCACAGCTGAAAATAGTCCCCAGCAAGCACACTATATACTCCAATTTGTGCGAACTTGGCTGTAAAACTACAGTGCCCCAGCTGATTTGGGGAATCATTATTTTCCAAAGATGAAACTATTTGTAACGTGTTTTGACAGATTTAGATCTGCAGTAGGAACCAGTGGGTTTGGGGCTGAGAGACAGAGTAGGGAAACCGGTAAGTGTTGACAGAAAGACGAACACACCAGTTGGTTTTGGTGGTTTCATGGGATTTCTCGATAATACAATAAATATGTAACATGTGATACGCCTGCCTCAGCTTCACAGATGATACCCCTCTTTGCCCATATCCAGAGTAAGGCTGCCGTCACTGTGAAGATGGCGACGGCGGACTTCACCCACTTCAGAAGCCTGATGGGTGATTACACGGAGACTATGTCCATGTTTTAAACAGTCTCTGGACTCACCAAGCGTGGCTGTAGTATTGGACTATTGTACATCACTGCCTAATATCATACGGTATTATACAACATACAGTACACACAATATGCAAAGCTCTATTCCAAACACAATACAACATCCACATTGATTTACTGTGTTGAACAATGACACCAATGTGACATATCAGACCCTGAGTTTAATGAATCCCTAAACTATATACTCCCAGTTACAGTATTCCGATTTATAATTGCAAGGGTAATATCAATCATGATGAATAATTAAGATAAATTGCTGATGTCATGCATTTAGATTTATCCAAATTTGCTGTATTTTATTACCTCACTTGTGACATTGAACAGTTGTTTACATGTAATGAAACTCTTTCTGAGGCTGCATACAATACCACAGCATATTGCCCCAGTTTTGAAAAACATCAGCCTGCTCTGCTGGGACCTGCTGCAGCATACATAATGCATTCTCTCTTGAAGCGACGCTAGCTAATTAACAGGAACATATAGTTGGTTAATTCGCAGTATACGCCAAACTACCCCCAGAGGACAGACAGCACTGAATGTCAGAGAGAAGGATTTAAAGTCATAGCAGGAGGTATAACGGATGATTTATGATAAAAGAGGCGAGGGAGAAAAGAAGAGGGGACAGGTTGAAGAAGACAGACTGTCTCAAAGAGATGAATATTTGATTTAAACTGTGCTCCTTTAGAATATGAATTCATTACTCTGCATGTTTCTCTGCGTCAACGTCAATGCGATCCAGCTCACTGCTTTTGACATCAGCTACATTTTCATTGAGTAAGTCGTTGAGAAAGGAATCCATTGTGCTCAATGAAAAAGGGTCTCAGTGAGTTTACTAAATGAACACAAACCACACAGTTTGAGAGAGAGAGAGTCCTTTTCAAAAGTCAATACCAGAGGTAGAAATCATTTACCTGAGATCAGAGAAGGAGGCTACACAACACGAGACTCGAGGAGAAAATGTGGACAACAAAGGAATCGTTTGACATTTTGGGAAATACTTATTTGCTCTCTTACGGAGATGTACATCAGAAGATTGACACCACACTCATGTCTGTACTGTAAACATGAAGCTACTATGAGCAACAAGTTAGCTTAGCTTAGCATAATGAATAAAAACCAGAGGGAAACCACTAGCCTCAAATGGTATTTAGACCTTTGTGCTAACCTTGTGGTCTCACTAGATTAAGAATCTGAATCAATCAAGTACATTTGCCCTGACAAGGAATTTGCCTTGGTGATTGGTGCAAACAATAAACACAGTGCAACAGTATAAGACATATTTTAAAGATAAAAATATGAAAATGTACAATAGAATAAACAATCAAGTTAACATGTTAAAATTAGTCAGTTATGAAAGTGTCATGTGTATATTTGAAGTGACTAAATTAGCTCCTTTATTTGTTACATAATTGTAGCAGTTTGTAACCAAGTGAAACCAGATACAAGCCGTGTTTAGCTCCATGAAATTTGTTGAATCACTTGTTTTAGTGTTTGATTATATTTTGATGTGACTGCCTGCGGTGGTGAATTTTCAGCCAATCTACAAACAGTTTGTAAGCTTTGAAAGTGCTGTTAGGTGAATTGTGTTTGCTTTGGACAGAGGCCTGGTTTGCTGTCTTTATTCTAAGCTAAGCTAACCAGTTGCTAACAGTATAGCTGCATGTCAAACATCGTCTTAACTCTTGGCTTGCTAAGAATATTTCCCAAAATGTCAAACTGTTGCTTTAAAAATAGGACGTTAAAGGTGAAATTTAAAGTTATTTGTTAGCATTTCTTTTCCCCAGCGCTACCCCATTGACCCTACACCTGTGCTGAGATTACTCTTATGAGTCAGTGATACTGTGTCAGCTCTTTGCACACTGCTGTGTAGCACCGCCATGATCACCCACCCTGCATTGATCCAGGCAGACTGTTTGGCACTGTATTGTGATTCCCTTCCTCTTAACTGTGGGTCACGTCGACACAGGTCACTGCAACCGCAACACGCCAGTCCTCTTACTGCTGTATGGATTGCAGTGGCCGCACAATAAAGCTTCTTCCTGGGAAAGAACAGGACAAAAAAAAAGGGGTAGAAATGTCACCGAACTCTGAATATCTACCTCATTAACAGAGGAGAGAGGAGCAGAATAGAGAGGGGGAGAAGAAGAAAAGGCATTGAATGAGAAAGATGTAAGTAATTCCTCCAGCCTGATGGTCCACACGGACCAGTGTTCAATAATGTATTGATTTTCTTAATGATCTTTTCTTTCTTTAGAGGATTTTTTTCTTCTTTCTTTGCTTAATCTGTGCAGTGTGAATGTGTCTGTCTGTCTGACCAGGAAATAAATCAGTGGAGAGTTAAATCCTCTAAATCTTTTCTCCTGAGTGCGTGTGTGTGTGTGTGTTTGCCTTTGGTACAGGGCAGGGAGAGTTTAACAGATAATAACAGCCTACTAATACATAATATGATGTATGTGTAAAGTAAAGATGATAAAGTGAAGGGCAACTATATGAACAGCTGCAGTTATAGATTCATTACTTGGGATCCATTCTTGTGAAGTTACCCCTAGAAATACTCTACCTACAGTTCCTTCCAGAGGAATAAAGGATGCAGAATTGAACTTGACACTTGTGTTCCTAAACGTCCCATGAAGTCTCCATTAGCCTATGTTTAAACTGAGGGGGCATAGCAGGTGTTTCAGTGCTGCTGAATTTGCCATGCCAGCAGCAAAGATCAGTGTCTGTCTGTTGGTTGGTCGGTCTAACCACCACTTTGGTCCACACTGAAATAACTCAACAACTGTTGGATTGACGTGAATATATCTTACCGACATTCATGGTCCCCAGAGGATGAATATGACTGACTTTAACTTTTCATCTGACGCCAGCGTGATGTTCACATCGAGATGTATTCGGTGGTTTGTCATGACATGTGGCAACTTGCTGACATTAAGAGTGCCCTCTTGAATGAATGTAAAAAAGTTTGGTGATCCCTTAACTTTCATGTAGCGTCATTATCAGGTCATTTGTTTATGACTGAATACCTGAAAACTGGCGACATTCCCAACAGCCTCAGCTGTTATTTGTATGAAATAAATGTTAGCATGACCCTGTTCAGAAAGTGAGCATTTTTGCAAGTGGAAAACACGAGGCACCTGATCAAACAGAGCGTTTTTTTTGCAGCTTGCTGCGTCTTTTACAAAAAAATGTTTCTTGGCAACTGATAACAGGTGTTAGCTCAACAGAAACCAGGAACTTTTCAACACTCATGTAAGACGTGAGCACTCAGCGAAACAAAAACCTGCTAAAAACCTGCTCTGTCTGATCAGAGCCTCACTGAGTGTGCTAACATTATACATGCTAAACATGTTAGCATGTTAGCATGCTGAAGCAGTAAGCTCAAGTTCAGTCTCACCGTGCTGCTAGCATGGCTCTGTTCCGCTTACCAAATGTGTCTGAAACCTCTTTTTAAAGGTGGAAAATCATCAATTGGAATTTACTTTTATACTGCTGCCTTTCAGAGCAATTTAGTTACTTCAAAGTGGTATTTTTCGTATTCTGTCCACTCCTGTGAGTGGAATGCAATGACCAGAAAATGTTTCATCATGATCACGATTGAAGGGTTGGCAGGGCTTGATGGTCTGTTTGGATTTTAAATGTCTCTCTGTTTTTGCCTCTCTTTTCTCCAGCATGATAAAACAGAACCTGGGTCCATCCACTCGCTCCATCTATTTGGGTCTGGCGTGCCTCTCCCTTGCTCTCCACCTCCTTCTGGCATTTTTTTGTCTCTCTGTCCTCCAGACAGCCTGTGTCCTTCCCACCTCCTCCTCCTCCTCCATTCCAACCAGAACAGATACTCAGCACAGTCAGTCCATCTCCCACTCCTCCTCTTCTTCAGCTGCCTCCTCCTCCTCACAAAAACTGCCAACGATCCCCCAGAGTGAAGAGCATCACCGACTGAATGCCAACACCTTCCACCGTAAAAAGAACCACTCATTCAGTGATGCCACTGAGAGGGAAAAGGAAATGATTGGAGCTGGAAAGGGTCAACGGGTCAAGGGTCGCCCGAAGCTGGAGGAGCTGTTCAAGCACCCGCTGTACAACCTGCCGCGTCCGGAGCTGCAAGACGATGATTGGCTGCTGAGGGTGAAGAAAAATGAACATGCGAGGGATAGAGGAAGTGAGGAAGAGGAGAGGGAAGACGCCATCGATGATGACAGTCAGTGGTAAGGGGAACTAGATCTATGTCCTCTAGATTATTAACATCGGTTCTGAATGTATACTTCACACGGATGAGGAGGATGAGGTACAATATAATACTGTGGTCCCACAGTTTCATGAAAAAGATAACTGGCGATATTCATTTTGACATCTCTTATTTCACCCATGCAGCTTATTTCATATCTCAAAGTCAACCTGAAACAAGCTCTCTGGACTTCAGCTCGACTGAGCCTTTCATTGACCAGTCCTTCATTTGTTTAATTCTTTAGTTATTTATCACCACCTTTTCCTCTCCTGAAGGCAGAGTGACAGCGAGGAGGAAGGCTACGACAAAGCCCCTTGGACGAGGGATGTGGAGACCCACCCTCCCTGGCTGCGGTTCCACCTGGGCATCTCTCGCCGGGAGCTGTACGACAGGAAGGATCCCAATCTGGCCCAGCTGACTCACTATTTGGCAACGCAACGTGTCCTCGGTGCTGGTGAGCAAATTGGGAGGCGGCGGGAGATAACAGGTTAGAGGACAAGGAGAAGGAAAGACGGAGCATGGGGAAGCCACCAGAAACAAAGGAGACATGTTAGAGGAGGGTGCACAGGGAAGAAGGTTAAGGATCACCAGGGATTTCAATACTCTCCCTTTCATCTGTCTCTTCCTAGAAATAGTCCCTGAAGTGTCAGCCACACATGTTTTCTTCTCACTGGCACACAACATACTGAAGACATGATTCTAACCACAACCTGTAAAACCCACTCATGTGAAAGCACTAGATTTAGGCGTTAACATATTAAAGATCTGGATCTGTATTCCGCACCATATTCAAACACTCATTCAAAACAAAGTTACACAATGTGAGATGACAGATCTTTAGGTGCTCACGTTGGTGCTTTTTTCCAAAATACTTTTCCGGCACATTTAAATGAAAGACTGAACCCAGGAGGATTCAGTGCGCTGTTTGATGACCCACAAATCCTTTTGAAGAAGGCGGAAAGGCAAACATAGAGGAGGCATGTGTGTGTGTGTGTGTGTGTGTGTGTGTGTGTGTGTGTGTGTGTGTGTGTGTGTGTGTGTGTGTGTGTGTGTGTGTCCCTCTAAAACGTCACAGAAGAAAAAGCTTGCAACGGTAAATATTTGTTGAGGCCGAGTTTGTGCTGTCGGTGTACTAAACCATGATTTTTATATAACTTAGAACATCAACACACATACAAAGTGAGGGCGAAGAAAAAGAGTGATTCATAAAAAACAGATCATCTTAAATATATATATTTTTCTGTATATATATAATCCTCCCACAAATTTACATTATCTCAACACTCACACATACGCAAACACACTGACCCGAGTGCACGAGTACCACACACACACACACACACACAAACAAACAAACGCAGGCACAGGACTTTCCTTGCATCAACACACACTCATGTTGTGTGTACTCCTCTCAGACACCCTGTGCCCGTCTTCAGCACGCCGCGCAATAAATAATGCATCGAGATCTGTGCCACACGCTGCAGATTAAACACTGATCTCAGCTACAGGCTGATTTGTTTGGACTGCATCATCTCTGATGTTTAACTCTCGCCACAGTGTACATACCTTTTAAACATTGGAGTTCAGATTCATTCCCTTTAAATCAGACTTATAAACAGATGTTGTGAATCAATAGGAGAGGATTTCAGTTCTATCTCAGGATTTCTATCTTTTGAATAATTTACTGGACTTGCTCCTACAAGCAAAGCGTGCCAGCAACCAACGCAGTCTCTTCTTCTCAATGTCTGGGGCCGTAACATTCATTCTACCGTCCGGTTGTGCAGTGAGGGTGAGGTGGCTCATGCCCTTTTTTTGGGGGACGAAAGACTCACAAAGTGCCTCGGTGTCCAATTTAATTTTGAAATTTCCATTTAGTTGCCAAAAAAAGAGTTGAAATCATTTGAAAAGGAGTTAATGATCCACTGACGTCCTTGTTTATGTGTTGGTAAACATTCACCAAAGAGACCATCCAGATGACAATGCATAGTTTTTTACACCAATGATGCATTATGGGGGCATAAAACTGATTCGATCAATTTCACTGAAAATTCTATCCAGGTCTTACTGCAGTGTTGTACCTAATGGAGGGACTGGTGGCAGTTGTTGGTTTAAGGCCACCATGTGGAGAAACAGGTGTACTGCACTGCATTGAGCGTGCAGTGCAGTCCTCATATGACCCAATGTGCAACAATCTATCATCTAATATTCCAGTGTGTGATGATTCCACTTCATGCATATCTTCCAGTTCAGAAGACAGGAGGCACCCAGCTCAAACTGCTCATATCGTTCCCAAACTACGGACAAGTTCTGCTGAAACCCATGAGGTAAGAGGCCGCGGTCCTGATGCTGACTGACTGAAAAACATGAACGACTGACAGTGTGTTCAGTTATGCTGCCTGCAGAATCACAACTCGAGGTCACATAAAACAGCACAGCAGAGCATCACTCCACTGTTACACGTCACGTCCGCATACGGCCTCGTGAAATCCTGCTTCTTTTTGTCTCACAGACAATCCAGAGACGCAGAGACGGACGTAAACCTCTTCTACTTCTCCGACTTTGAAAGACACAACGCAGAGATCGCTGCCTTTCACCTCGACAGGTACAGAGCCTGTAACCACTCGACCCATCACTGCAAAACAACCGTAAGGCACAAACTCTAGCTTGTGTGTCTTTTTTGCTTCTTTTTCAGATTGCTGGGCTTCAACAGGATCCCTCCAGCAGTTGGCCGACTCATCAATGTTACCTCAGACGTCAGAGAGATTACCACTGACAAAAAGATATCTAGGACCTTCTTCACTTCCCCCGGTATGTGTGAGCATTTTTATTATTATTATTATGTATTTAGCTTTTATTTAACCAGGTTTGTGCCATTGAGATCAAGGATCTCTTTTACAACGGAGACCTATTGGCCAAGAAGAGCAGCAGCACAGAGTTTGAACAATCAACACAAGAGCACGTTGGTTTGAGAACGTTAAAATTGATCAGATGACACATTTTGCACCCAGACATGACGGTGCAGAAAATCGAAAAGCTTTCTTTACCAATTCAGTTCTGAGTTTGGGAACACAACGTCCTGTGAATGAATCAAATTTGAAAGAGAATACACATAGGTAGGAATTTTACCGAGAATAGCTTTGTTATTAAGAAGAACATACCAGTGCCATACAGCAGGCTGATTCACTTTTGAGTGTAAAACACAGCAGTGAGTGAGAGATCAACAGGTTGTGATGAATCTCAGAGACCCCATGATACGAGATATCCAGCATGTGAAGACCACTGAACTCCGGCTCTCGTCCCTCCAGCGGGGAACGTGTGTTTCTACGGCCAGTGTGAGTACTACTGCTCATCGGAGCACCCGGTGTGCGGCCGTCCGCATGAGCTGGAGGTCTCCCTGGCTGCCATGCTGCCTGACCTCGCCCTAGCTCCCCGCAGGTCCTGGAGGTCACCGTGGAGACGCTCCTACAGCCGCATCAAGCTAGCACAGTGGGTCCACTAACATGTGATACTTTTATCTAAAGTTATCAGGTCATCACTGTGTCATAATGTTCACAGGACGTGTATTATAAAAGATTGATTTGAACAGAAAAAAAGCTCTTTATCCACCTGCATTTATACATTTTGTCGTGGGTAGAATATTGGAAACACCTCGGTCTTAATATCTTGTTGTGAATGTTATAAATTGTAATGTTTCTACTTTGTTGCTGTTGGATTTGACAGTTGAGATGATGTTGAATCGTGAGTCTTCACTGCCCCCCGGTGCTCCAAAGGAAGAAGTGCAACATTAAAATTGTAGTTTACGCACAGTCAGCGTAATTAATATAGACGTCAGCAATATTACTCATTATGCACATAATCATTACAAACAGGAAGAGGCCAGCAGTTTGTTACACACTCCTGTGCAGTGGAATGCTGTTGGAGGTCCATCTGCACATTATAATAACAATGTGAACTCATTTGTTCCTGGAGCTCATGTGACTCTATGGTTTTGAGGCCCTCGAATCACAACAAAGTAACAGTGATATAAAAACTTTACCGTGCCAAATTTACATTATGGGTCAAAACAAATGTTGACGGCGGTTGCAGCATCTGTCCGAGGTGCTCACACTGATTTGATTTAATTGATTTGTCAACTGTCGTACTGTCATTGTGTTCACCCTAACCTGCCCTGCTGTTCTCAGGTGGGAGAAGGACCCGGCCTACTGTGACTCAGTGAAACAGAGGCCTCCTTACGACCACGGCACCAGGCTGGTGGATTTCATAGACATGGCTGTGCTGGACTTCCTCATGGGTCAGTCTCTCCATTTTCAACTTGACCCGATAGTCGGTCGGTTTTGCTCACAGGCAGCGTAACTAACCGCTTTGTCCCCCTTTAACAGAGGGGTAAATATGGGGTGAAAAAAAGGGAAAATAGATTAGTCAGCAAGAATATTATCACCCAGGTAAATGGACTCAGGCTGTTGTCATGAATTTTCATATGACATTATTAACTCTACAAAAATGTAGCCAAAAAAGCCTAAATTAAGGTGAATGTCTTTCATTCAAAGGCAACATGGACAGACATCACTATGAGACATTCGAGAAATTTGGCAACGAGACTTTTCTGCTGCACTTGGATAACGGACGGGCGTGAGTATGAACATCCGCCACTGACTCACCTCAGCTCAGGCTGTTGATGATGTTATAGTGGAAACAACATGCGTATAATATAATGCATATCTGACAGCCAAATAATTAAAGTGACACGATACCTTTTTTTTTAATGAAATAAATATGTTTTCCAGGTTTGGGCGTCACTCTCGGGATGAGCCGTCTATTCTTGTTCCTTTGCAACAGTGTTGCAGGTAAAACTAAAGAAAAACATGTCTCATCACACTTAAAAATAAGGATGGGGGAAATAAATTGTAAGACACTTGAGTAGGCCTCATTCAAGAGTTGATAAAGTTGGAAAGTGTAGTACAGACATGATTTGACTGAGTATACGTAAAGGACCCAGAGAGGAGGAACCCTCAATGCTCTGGCCACTGCGGTTGTCTATATTTATTTTGGTCTTGCTCTCCACCCACATTTGCAGGATCCGTCGCTCCACCTTACTCCGCTTGCGCCTCTTGTCCCTCCCTGGCTTCCGTCTGAGTGATGTCATGCGGGAGTCGCTGCTCCAGGATCCTCTGGCAGCCGTCGCCCCGCTCCTCTCTGAACCTCACCTCTCTGCTTTGGACCGACGCCTCGCATTCGTCCTGCAGGTGGTGGAGGCCTGTCAACAACAGCACGCAGATGTCATTTACAACGATTTGGAAGGATACGATCCACAGCCTGACTGAGGGGGGGGGGGCAACAAAAAAACAATAAATGAGTGTCTCATACTGAAGTCTATTTCACTTATCAGATCATTTCATTTTTCAGGTTTTTGCAAAGATATCGCAAGCAGTATTTCACAAGAGGGATGCGACAACACAGAGACATTTTTTACAAAATGCACATGTTTTTTTTTCTCTTGTCCCCTATCATCTGGGGCCCCTCAGGATGTAGTAGGGGCCCAACTGACAAAGAATGCACAGGATGAAAGTGAGTGAGATTAAAGGTTAGCAACTGGATGACTTAGTGTGACTCCCTCCTGTTCTGATGAGCACCATCTTCATTTGTTTGTTTGTAAATAAAAAAGACCACAACACATGAATAAGAGGATCAGGGAGGATTCAGTCAATATTGTCTCTGCAGTGGAGGACGCCCCCTGCTGCCACTGACCGGAACTGCGACTTGCCAACAAAATATGAAATACTTTCACTTTCTAAACGTCACCGACGGAGGGGCGGGACAGGCCAGTCGGCCGAGGACCGGATACCATCTGACGAAAGGAGGAACCGAGAAATCAAGGAGAGAAGCTCCATATCGGACATGGAAGGACTTCCGCCTATTTTGTAAATCTGCAACTTGTTTGTGATTTCTGGCACAGAACGGGGAAGTTGTTGGTGCTCATTCTTAGTTTCGCTGTGTCCAAATCCTGTGGAGCAGAACATTTTACGCAAAGGGACTCGCTGCTCGGTGAAACAGCGCAGGGAGCTGTCCTAAGCACTTTATTTAGTGCCACAGTTTGGGGGAAACATCTACAAAACATCTGGAGCGGCTGTGGTCTCTCTGGGCCTGGTGTTTTGTTTTTGCAGAGGAGTGGGGTGGCTGCGCTGACCACCGATGGAACCGATGGACTGGCTGAAGAACGAGGAACTCCTGCGGTTTTTCCACTGTAAAAAAACCGAAATGTCCTGCATGGAGAACCCGCACACGTTTCTCAGCCAGCTCCGGGATCACGACCTGATCCAAGAGGACCGATACAAGGTGAGGCGCTGAAGTGGAAACGTTACTACGCATTAGTTGTGATCCTCACCGAGCACTCTCAACGGGTCCTGTTTGGATGAAACGCGCGCCAGCGTGAGGCGGGAAGGAACTGCACACACAGCGACATACGGGGATTTCATAACACTGCAGGAGGGAGACTGGGAGTGAAAAGTTACACTGGAGGGTTTTTATTTATTTAGACCGACCCCCAGCAACACACCACCGCCCACACAACTCACCCCACACTTTACAAACAAGACTATTGAACAATATTTAACTTACACTTAAAAACAGAGGTAGCCTACTAGAGCTGTTGGCTTACACATATAGACTGTTGTTAATTTTTTAATTTTTTATTATTTATTTATTTTTATTTATTTCTTATATTCATATTACGACAGTGACAAAATAAATCTATTTCATAGCCATGTTTAAGTACTTCAATAGAAATACTGATTGTCCAGTTCAGGGAAAAGGTTGCTACAGTGATTCAATTAATCTTGGATATTTATTTTGGGTAAACTATTTGATATATTAGTGGTTAAAAAAATGGCCTTACCTTAAGTTGTCAAGCCCTATTCACACCATAACAAAATGGAAGATACGTTTCTTTTCATTTATTTTGAACAGACCGTAGTGCAAATGTGAAAGACAGCAAAACCCCTGTTGCTGAGGACCGAGGTAGCATTTGCTACTTTGTTACACTATTTTCTTTCTAAAAGATGAGAAACATCCCCCTTCAGTATGAGCAGTGCTAACCAAGGTAAGGAGGGATTCATAAAAACGCAATTTAAGTGTATACGTCAGGCGACTGTCGAACTATTAAACCCTTATTTTCTCCATGCTTTTGTGTGTTAAAATAATGGACAGAATCATGTTTGGAGAAAAAAAAGTATTTATTTTTTTTTTAATTGTCTAATCAACCAAAAATTCCACGGACCCCCTGCAGTACCTCCGCGGACCCCCTAGGGGTCGCGGACCCCCTGTTGAAGACCTCTGCGTTAGGCGACTGTCGAACTGTTAATCCCTCATTTTCTCCATGCTTTTGTGTGTTCGCAGAAGGTGAGTCGTATGAAGAGTAAAGACAACATAAGGAAAGGTCTCTATGATTATCTGGACTGGTTGGAGAGAGAACGACCACAGAGCGTCAGAGAGTTCTGGAGCTGCGTGTTCAAGGAGACCATCCTGAACCAGTATCTCACCCTGCGACTGCTGCGCAACAGCCTCATGGACGGTCAGTCTTTTTATGGTCACAGGGGCGTTAATCATTGGGATTCTGCTCACGACGTTTATGTTCTTTTTGCTTTGGGAAGGACTGGATTAGATAATAAGGCTGTGTTCAAAATCGCATACTAACGTAATACCTACTCAATCAGTATACTGCACACTGCACTGCTAAATGAATGATTAAGTATCCATTACCAGCAGACTGTTCACACTGAAGTAAACTCAAGCAATACGTTTTCTCTGCATCACATGACTGTATCTTGAGCTCTCATCATTCTTCCACTGGAATTTGTCCACGATGTGTACTTGATGTGTACTATATCCACGGGCATCAATTTCAGGGTCTTTCCGTTTTGACAAACAACTACCAGAGAGGGTGGAAACGGAAGAGTCAGACGAAGGGAAAAGGAAGGAGCTTTCAGAAGGTGAGGAGGGAGAGGAGAAGCAAGAGACCTCAGTGAAAAAGAAGAGAAAGCTGAGAAGTAGGAGCGTGTGCGTCGATGAGGAGGAGCCGGCCGGTCCATCAACTCAGATGACTCCCAGGAAAAGGTCCAAGAAAATATGCTTCTGTAAGTCACCCCCCACTTATTTCTTACTTTTGTAAACATGACCGTGTGTTGAAAGTTTCACTGCTGAAAAAGTGCACCATTACACTGTAAATTATGATTGTCTTCATGTCTCGGTGAAAATAAGTTTCTCACTTGGAACAAAGAAGTCAAAGTATTTTCTTCCCTGTTTTGCAGCCTCACCCCTGAAGAAGGGAGGAGAGAACAACATTTGGAGCTGGCCCATGTATAAGTTCCAGCTGCCCGTGACCTGTGGAGACCAGGAGGGAACACTGAACAGAGACAGACTCGCTGAAGGTATGAACTCATGGTTTACTTTATAACTTGATATCAACAATTATAACAACAATTAACAACACACAACTAATGCTCTTTAACAGGGCAAAACACCACGACTCAACAGTTTCTGACAGATAAACAATTCATTTGTCGCACTAATAATTGTACATTTATAAAATTTCTCCGCCGAACTGCATGCTGGGTAAAGCTCGCCGACAGTCTGCTCACAGCTGTGAGAGGCTCTGTCACGGCAGTAACGTTACATTGAAGAACAGAAAAGAGCGATGCAGGATGAACAAAGACTGAACAACAAAAGATATTTAGGTCAGACACATATGCAACGCTGATTACCATAATATGTGTGGTATTTGTTATAAATGTACATAGACGGTGACAAGAAGCTATAGGCTACATGTAGCGGCTTCTTCTTCTTTAAATTCCATTGGCGGATGGCAACCAACTTGCATAGTGCATACCGCCACCTACTGTACCGGAGTGTGCATTTTCAGGGTAACGTTTCTTCACTGTTCTGATAATAAAATAATATATATATATATATATATACTTGATGTGTGTATGTATATATATATATATATATATATATATATATAAATAACTAAAGAAATAAACCTAAGCAACACCTACTAACAACTAAATCCTACGGTCTAATCCCGTTTCTTTCCATGGAGGGGCTTAGGGCCCATGGGAATGTAGATGAAGGAAACAGGAAGTGACGGAACGGAAGACACGCCACACAAACAGCTGTTCACCGCCGGTTGACTGGCAGTTCTTGTGTTAGTTTACGGCGTTAATTAATTCACGCATTAAGCCAGTGGCGGGCCGCTCAGTGTCCATGTACAGGCTCTGCCGCGAGGTGCAGAGTGTGCTGTGATTGCTCAGTGGGCGAGCACGTGACTATCGTGAAACGAAACTTAACAGCCAGCAGAGGCTGATGGGTAGTGAATCACATCACGTGATGCAGTTCAGCCAATCAAATATGGGCATTCTGACTGTGTGAGATGCACCATGAGAGAGGAGACGGAGACAAGGAAAGACCTTGCAGGGCAGTACGTTCAATGTTGAAGTTGTGAAAGTAAAATCCCATGATAATCTCTTGTCATTAAGGAATGACAGTGGATCCCACAGCCAGACCAGCTGAGAACATTATATTTTCCTGAATTTAGGCTTTTGCATTTTCTAAATGCTCTAGCATTATTCAAACGACTCATACATAGTTACAGCCTTAAAAACAAATAGAAGCTGTAGCGCCATAATGTGGTTATACGGTGATATTTCAGCTGCGGGACCACTGCATTGAGGCGGAAAAAAATACCGTGATATACCGTGAAACCGGTAGAGTCTTAAAAAATACCATGATATGGGTTTTTGTTCATACCGCCCAGCCCTATATCTGATTATGAAAAATAAATACTATAATCATTGTCTTGAGGATAAATGGTTGACATAAACACTTCCCCCATCCTCTGAACGTTTCAGGGGAGAAGTGCATTGTGGTCGGGAGAGAGTGGTTCACTCCCAATGAATTTGAGAAGTTTGCGGGGAGGAAGAGTTCCAAGAACTGGAAGTTGAGCATTCGATGTATGGACACCACCCTGGGACAACTTATAAAGGTTTGTTGAAAAGTGAATTTGGAATATACACGTCGACGATGACTTGCATTTCTTCAACATGCGTCATGTTACGTGCTTTTGTTGTGAAAATTGTTTTCTTTTTGATTCACTGCAGGACGGTCACTTGACAGCACCAAAGTACAAAGGAGGGTGTAAAAAGGTAAGAACAGAAACTGGTGAAAATACATAAATAGATATATTCCGACTTTGTAGTGCGTCTTGTTGTTGTTAGTGATCCTGATGTGAGCCATGTTCTTCTTCTTCTTCTTCTTCTTCTTCTTCTTCTTCTTCTTCTTCTTCTTCTTCTTCTTCTTCTTCCTGCTAGGCCAAGAAATCACTGTTCCCATCTGGTCATTCAACCACAGGTTTGTTGTATTAGTGCAGAACTGTGATTTTAGAAAACTATTACAAGATCCATCTTAGGGCTGGGCGGTATACCGGTTCAATTTCCCGTATGATGTGAATTTTTCATATACCGGTGCACAGTCGAAACAACTTCTGTCGGTGCGCGCTACGGTCGGAGCTAGTTAAGTGTATTGAGAGGGAACCCTCATCATGGTTATAACTTTATAACAACAATTGATAACCCATATCTGACACTCTTTAACAGGGCAAAACACCACGACACAACAGTTTGTGACACAAACAATTTGTGACACTAATAATTGTACATTTATAAAATTTCACCGCCGAACTGCATGCTGGGTATAGCTCGCTAACAACAGTCTGCTAACAGCTGGGAGAGGCTCTCTCGCTCCACTAACGTTACATTAAAGAACAGAAAAGAGCGATGCAGGATGAACAAAGACTGAACAACAAAGGGTATTTTGGTTAGACACATATGCAACACTGATTACCGTAATATGTGTGGTATTTGTTATAAATGTACGTTGGTACATAGACGGTGATAAGAAGCTGTACGTGGAGGGGCTTAGGACCCAGGTGAATGTAGGTGAAGGAAACAGGAAGTGACAGAACAGAAGACAGGCCACGCAAACAGCTGTTCACCGCTCGCTGGCCGGTTCCTTTCGGTGTTAATTAATTAATGCTTTAACGCGGGAAAAAAAAATACCGTGATATACCGTGAAACCGCCAGCATCTTACAAAATACCGTGGTATGCATTTTTGGTCATACCGCCCAGCCCTAATCAATCTCTCTAAAGTAATTCACTTTAATCTAAGTCGGCATCTATGAAATTTAGACATGATACATTTGAGAAAAAACAGGCAGATTGAGCATCTTCACTGCTGATGAAAAAGCAACAACCTCCTCCTTGTTTTAGTGTCTGACGAAGACGAAGGTGAAGAGGAGGTGAGTGACCTGGACGAGGAAGACAAGGTTTCTTCAAGCAGCAAAGAAAGTTCCGCAGCTGTCACAGGTGCTCGTCTCTACAAAGTGATGTTCAGGGTTTAAACACATGTTTGCTTTTGATAGAAATTACCTGCGATGTGCATTCTATCCCAGTGCAATGGTGATGGAAATCACACTTCCCTTGTGTCTCCATAACAGACGAGGAAGAAGAGGAACGGGCTGAGCAGCAGCCAAAAACCAGCCATGACAGTGGCAGGAAGGTGTTCAGAGTCACATGTGGAGCTGTAGCGGGGACCTTACACAAGAAACGATTCGCGTCAGGTCGCTATACCTCACTGCGCAAGAAAAGCTAAAACATGTGTCATGAAATGTGTACTAACCAGCTTACACTTGCTTTGACCACCAGGGACTCGTGGGAAGAGTATTCGTACTGAGACGAGCTGGATGACCCCGGTGGAGTTCCTAGAGGTGGCACCAAGTCAGACGAATGCCTCTTGGAGGAAACACATCAAGTATGACGGGGAACCGCTCAGTGTCCTCACAGAGGTAGACGCCATACGTTAAACTGTGCATGTTTGTGTGATGCAATTAGACAGAGTGAAAGTTCTGATCCTTAAGATTTCAGTCCTGGTTGATATTTTGACAGCCGTGGGTCCCGTGGTAACAGCCAGTTCAGTTTAATACTACAGCAAACACCCTTTGACTTTGAAATAAAACTCGCAAAAGAAGCCCGCTCTAACAACAAAGCTTTTTGGCGCTACATCAACAGCAGGAGAGCCACCATGGTCAATATTGCAGACCTCCGAAATATGGACGGACAATTCATTAGCCACGACATGGGCAAGGCCGAAATCCTGAATCAGCAGTATGCAAATACATTCACATTCGAGGATGCGACTGCCATTCCTCAACCTGACCCCAAGCTACTACACTCCGAGCTTAATCTTTCCATCACACAGGAATTGGTTCTGAAGAAGCTGCGCTCACTTCGAACTGACAAATCAGTTCAGATACCATAGCTCTCCCACTAAGCATTATATTTAGTACTAACCTATCAAGCAGCAAGGTACCACAACAATGGAAATCAGCCACAGTGACACCAATCCACAAGAAGGGCGACAAATCCAACCCAGCCAACTATAGACCCGTCTCGCTGACATCGGTGGTATGCAAGGTCCTGGAGCGTATTATGTCAGAGGCAATAGTAGAACACCTGAAAAACAACACCCTCCAATGCAACTAGCAACATGGATTTACATCGGGGAAATCAACAGTGACTAATCTCCTAGAGCAGGGGTGCCCACACTTTTTCGGCTTGCGTGCTACTTTTAAAATGACCAAGTCAAAATGATCTACCTACATTAAAAATGCTGAATATCTATTTTTATATATATATATATATATATATATATATATATATATATATATATATATATATATATATATATTAGGGGTGTAACTTCACAAAATTCACGGTTCGGTTTGGTACGATACAGTGGAGCTAAACTATAAATGCCAGAGAAATGTACTTGATTTTAAAATATATTTATTCATTACAACTAACATCATAAAGTTATTCTTTGACTATGAACAATGATGGAACTATACCTGAGTGACCCATCTTCTGGGGTGTCTTCTTAGCAACACATCAGCATAAAAAACAAAAACTGCTCCTTAATGTTATGTAGTATTGTTACTTACATCTTGCTTACATCTTGTATTGTTACTTACATCTTGCAAAAGAGATTTTTAATCTCAATGGGACTACCTGATTAAATAAAGGTTTAAAAAAAACAAAAAAAAACTTTTCAAACGTATTCGGTTCATCATGCGTACCGAACCCTGAGCCTCGTACCGAACGGTTCAATACGAATACGCATATCGTTACACCCCTAATATATATATATACATATATACACTGAGTATACTTTATATTTACAATATATGTTGGCGTACCTTGCATAACTGCATGAACCCTTATGGCACAATACAATTCTGTACATTTTTGGTCATTACCTTACTCTGATGACTTGCACTGAATGGGATTGGACAGAGTTGCATCATCCGAACAGTAGCTGCTGGTAGCCCACCTCAAGCAGACTTCAAATGTTCATCAGTCATGGTGGAACGGTGTATGGACTTAATGTTCTTCATGTGGGAAAAGGCTGACTCACATAAATGAGTAGAGCCGAATAATGCAGTCAAAAAGGTATCACATTTCCTCATGTTTGGGTACTTTTCCTCTGTGAGAAAACTGTCCATGAGCCCTGGACTTCAGCTGAATGTCAGCTTGCAGTGTCAAAATCTCATCCTCCACTCCAGACGAGTTCAGGTGAAACAGCGTTGCAAGTTTTGATGCGAGTGAATCAACCTCAATATCTTCCCGAAATGTGCAGCACATAAGTGTAGCAACTGGCTCGAGTAAAGCAAAGTCTCGAAAGCGTTTGTCAAACTCTGACAGACACTTGTCAATCTGCTCTGTGTAGCGCGCACTGTCAAGTTACGCACACGCCTTCCACTGAGTCTCCAGTTCTGACGCAAGGTTTTGGAAGTTTCCCAACTCATGGCGCTACAGCTTTAGCTTCTTTAGTAGAAATAAATTGGAAGGCGAACTAATTAGCTCGCCGGAGTTTTGCAGTAGCTCGCGCGGTTGACCGCGCATACGTGGTGACCCGTGTGTTAGAAAATCAAGTGGCAAATGCCATGCGGACATCTCATTTTTTTTGAATGGCATGCGATCTACCCGCACTACCTCCGTGATCGACCGGTCGATCGCGATCGACGTATTGGGCACCCCTGTCCTAGAGGCACTTGACATGTGGACGGAGGCACGAAGCCACAGTTTACTAGTAGATGTCATATTCCTGGACTATGCAAAGGCCTTCGACACAGTCCTGCATGAACGCCTCCTGAAACAGCTTTCCTCCTTCGGCATCCGAGATAATATTCTGCTATGGATCAGGAACTTTCTGACAAAGAGAAGACAGCAAGTAACGGTTAACGGAAAGCTCTCAGACTGGACTGAAGTAACTAACGGTGTCCCACAGGGTTCCGTCCTGGGCCCGCTACTGTTTACCCTCTTTGTCAGTGACATTCCCAGTCTCCTCAGCAACTTCATATCCATGTTCGCCGACGATACAAAAAGCAGAAGAGCAGCTGGTGAATCTGTTCAAGGTGCAGCCAAACAGACTTGTGTTGTATTGATAAAGATCATGAATCCAGTGCAGGGATGGCGGACTCTGCCACTAACAATTAAAAAAATACGACATAGAGAGATGATTACAGAATGTAATTGCATCAAATGTCTATTGTAGAAAAAAGGCAGACCATAAATAATATCACAAACTGAGTATGATGTGAGGAAATTCATTAAGATTTTAACTTTTTAATGTGACTTTTGTCAATTTGCACACACTTTCAAGATCACATGTTCACCAAATGTATTTTACTGTAAGCCAACGTCACCTCCAAAAGCTTTCCATGTGCAGAAAGAATGTCAGTCCTAGAAGTAAAGAGATGAAGTTGAAAGACAGAATAAAAATATCTCATAACAATAGACTGCAGAAGGAAATCTACCCCATCTTGGACTTAAATCAGAACAGGTCATAAAAAGTGAGGTCATTTAATTTACAGAGTGGAGAAATGCTAGCGTCTGATTTAGAAACATGGCATTAACGATGCAGTTACATGTCAGACATGGCACCGTAGCCAGGGAGCTACAGATTGAGCCAGAGGATCTGTCAAGCCGAAAAGAGCTAAACTATGAAACAAAGAGGAAGACACTGTTGATTTGTCTATTTCAGGCAAACATCTTGGGGATCCACTCTCTGCTGTGTAATTGCAGACTGTGCAACCCAGTATACGAAGACCTGGTAAGTTTGTTGATCAGTCAGTTTCAGACGAGCAGCGTTTCCTCATTCTACACATGTTCTGCATTAAACAATGCGACGGCCATAGCTGATGTTTGGGTGACGTTAAATAGTCCTGCGTCTCTCGCAAGGAGCTACAGCTACAAGTCTCTTCTCATAAACAAGAAACCTTTTTCTCTCAGATGTATCTGATATGTAATTGTGTAATCGGAAGTTGCTGTTTTGGCAGGAGAGTGAGAAAAACGATGACGAATGCTGCATCTGTAAAGAGGAAGAAGAGTTGGTGATGTGTGATCACTGCCCTCGCTCCTTCCACCAGAAATGTCACCTGCCTCATGTAGAAGACGTCATTTTACGGTGAGCTTTGATCAAACTAGGAGACAACCGAAACATGAAAACAAATATATTTGCCTTCCTCTTCTCATTTGAAATTAAAGTAGCAGTAATTGAATCAGGATAAAGCCTCTTTCAGTGTAGTTTAAATTTACTATCTTATTAAATGACAAACCAAGTTAATAAATACCCTCTTAAATACGCATGTTACATGTTACGTCCTGTGTCAGTGGGATTCATTTGGTTACGGTGAAACAAAAATAAAGAGGGGTCAATATTCTGTTCAAGGTTGATAATTGTCAGATCTTACATATGACAATTTAATCTGTGTGTGTGTGTGTGTGTGTGTGAGCAGGGACAATGGTAAGTGGATGTGTACGTTCTGCATATTCAGAACAAGCCAAGGGTATTTGTACTCTGAGGAGCTGGAAAGAGAAGCAGCCATGATGTGCCAAATATCCAAACGCATACTGGTGAGTAAACTGTGACTCTGTCTTTATAGCATAATGAAAAACAATAAACAAAGGTAAAACATGTTTGTTCGTCTTTGTCCAGCTTTGTTGTCCCTGTTTTTAGCCGTACCTGTATTTCTGTGCATGTGCATAGAGCGTGAAAAAATATATATATACGGTTCCAGAGTCAGATTCTGTGTGTGTGTAAACACTGACTCCCACTAAAGCGGAACCTGTCCATCTGTCACACCGCCGTCACTCATCCCTCTTTCCCTTCCATCAACAGCAATGCCAGTATCTCCTTCTGTGTCTGTGCAGTGCTGATGAGGAACAAACATTTGCTGTGAACCCATGCCTCTATGTAAGTCTTTCTATGCCGTTCCCATGCACTGGTTAGCTGTCTTCCTATTCATGACAAATAGTGTAAATTAATTAAATGTATAACTATCAAAGTGCCCTTAACTATTAACAGGTTAGAAGAGGGCACACTGCCGGCTTTAGCTCCGTCTCCTCTAGAGATTTGAGATCTCGCCTATTTTTCCGCTTGAGGTTCACAGTAAAAATGATCTTTTGACAGTATATATTGTTATCATATCAGCAACATCGCATTGATTTATATAGCTGTAGGACACAGACATGCCACCGTTATTTTTAACTTCCTGTTTCAAAATAAAAGCCCTCTAGTGTCTTTCTGTGGACAGAATCCCTTCATTTGCCAACACAAGGCTTTTATTCTGAAACATTTGCAGGGCAGTGTTCTGGAAAATGTGCTGACTTGCAAGGCTCTATGAATAGAGTGCCAGCTTCTAAATGTGGATTGTTATAATTATTTACAATGGAGCAAACACTTTGCAGTCATTTTCTGTCTAAAATAGATATAAATGATGTGTATGATGAAGTGAAATAAAACACCATTATGAACGAACTATGCAAAAACAATGCACGCATGCTTCTCACACAGGCAGCGTTGCACCGGCGTCACCCTGTATCTTCAGGTCTTTACTTATGCGAATCTGGAACTGATGTAAAAAATGACAAAGGTGTTGCACAGCATTGAGTACCTCATTCATTTGCTGCTTGGCATCCTCAGTTGAATGGCTACTCCGCCGTGATCCAGACTCCGATGTGGCTGGGTCATATAGCGGACAAACTCCAGAAGAATCTCTACCAGACCGTTGGAGAGTTTGTGACCAACGTCCAGCTCATTTTCTCCAACTGTGCTTCATACAACCGGGTAAGAAAGAAGTGTCAGTAAAAACCCTTTAGATGACATGCAGGGTCAGGAGTGTTCATCAGTTAAAAAGTTAAGATGAATCTTTCTGCACATTTTATAGTGACAACTGTCTGTTATGTTCTCTTGCAGGACAATGCTGAATTCCTCGCCATGGGCAACAGACTGAAGGAGTTATTTGACAGAGAATTTAAGAGCGTGTTCAACATCAGTGAATAGGCTGGTGACAGATCAACAGTGTTCTGTTGTCAAACTCAGAAGCAGCTGGGAAAAGGTTAAGAATGTGTAAATATGCCTGTGGTACATATCTTTTTAAACATAACCCTCCTATGTGGTTGAAATATCCTGAAAGAAATGATTCTGAATCGAGAATGCAAGGGACTTTTACTTGAATTATGACAACACGTTTCAATCTATAATTCCACTACAATGCATTAAAAAAATAGATTCTTCCCACTATTTATTTTCATTACTCATAAAATAACCAAATGTTTAACATTTCAACACCTTCCATACGATCATGCAGCCCAAAGTTCACAGAGAAAGATTAAATCAGCACAGATAACAAGCATTTTTAACAGTTAGAAGTATTTACCTGTGTGTTGTTCTCAACATTCTTTTATTGCCATGTTTTTTAAATGTATTTTTTATGATGGTGTTACACCACGTGTGAGGAGGGTTTCAAAATGAATGTCTTGTAAAAGTCAGTATTTGACTTTTAAAGTCCAATTAATTTGCACTTTCTCTTTCTGTCTCGATCTCTGATCTGTGGCTTGTGGATTTCTGTTTTCTAAATAAAATACTAGCTTGTGTACATCTTCAATGGCATGTCTTGTTTCCATCAACCTGCCTCTTAAAGGTGAACTGTATTTTTCAGAACATAACTACAACTGTGAAGATGAAACCTAAAACAATAAATGAGTGTCTCATACTGAAGTCTATTTCACTTATCAGATCATGTAATTTTGCAGGTTTTTGCAAAGATATTGCAAGCAGTATTTCACAAGAGGGATGCGACAACACAGAGACATTTTTTACAAAATGCACATGTTTTTTTTTCTCTTGTCCCCTATCATCTGGGGCCCCTCAGGATGTAGTAGGGGCCCAACTGATAAAGAATGCACAGGATGAAAGTGAGTGAGATTAAAGCTTAACAACTGGATGACTTACTGTGACTCCCTCCTGTTCTGATGAGCACCATCTTCATTTGTTTGTTTGTAAATAAAATAGACCACAACACATGAATAAGAGGATCAGGGAGGATTCAGTCAATATTGTCTCTGCAGTGGAGGACGCCCCCTGCTGCCACTGACCGGAACTGCGACTTGCCAACAAAATATGAAATACTTTCACTTTCTAAACGTCACCGACGGAGGGGCGGAACAGGCCAGTCGGCCGAGGACCGGATACCATCTGACGAAAGGAGGAATCGAGAAAAAAACATCAGCGTAAATCTAGGAGAGAGGCTCCATATCGGACATGGAAGGACTTCCGCCTATTTTTTAAATCTGCTGCTTGTTTGTGATTTCTGGCACAGAACGGGGAAGTTGTTGGTGCTCATTCTTAGTTTCGCTGTGTCCAAATCCTGCGGATCAGAACATTTTACGCAAAGGGACTCGCTGCTCGGTGAAACAGCGCAGGGAGCTGTCCTAAGCACTTTATTTAGTGCCACAGTTTGGGGGAAACATCTACAAAACATCTGGAGCGGCTGTGGTCTCTCTGGGCCTGGTGTTTTGTTTTTGCAGAGGAGTGGGGTGGCTGCGCTGACCACCGATGGAACCGATGGACTGGCTGAAGAACGAGGAACTCCTGCGGTTTTTCCACTGTAAAAAAACCGAAATGTCCTGCATGGAGAACCCGCACACGTTTCTCAGCCAGCTCCGGGATCACGACCTGATCCAAGAGGACCGATACAAGGTGAGGCGCTGAAGTGGAAACGTTACTACGCATTACTGGGAATGAAAAGTTACACTGGAGGCTTTTTATTTATTTATTCAGATTTTCTGTTTCCTTTACTCTCCGTGTTTGTGTGAGAAAGTGGCTCAAAGTAACGTTATATATTGTTGTTACAGTCTGTAAATCATTTCAGGTCTTTCCCTTGCCCCACACTGTTCCAAGAATACATGACATTTTCTTATAATCATATTACTACAGTGACAAAATAAATCCATTAGAAACATTTCTAACATTGGTTTGTTACAACCCCCCCTTCAGTATGAGCAGTGCTAACCAAGGTAAGGAGTGATTCATAAAAAAAGCTATTGAAGTGTATACGTTAGGCCAGGGGTGTTCAACGGTTTTCAGGCCAAGGACCCCCAAACTGATAGAGAGACGGAGCAGGGACCCCCGACTATATATATTGTATAAAATTGTGTTTTATATTAAATGGGCCTAGTACCATGTATAAACATACCTCTTTATTGTGCATTCAATACTAAGCTATTCAAATAATACACAGGTTCATATATTCATGTTTTTATTTTAAACATGTGCACGGTACAGTGCGTAGGGAGGCCGTGCCATTTGTAAACATACCTTGTCAGCTGATACCAATGCCAATATCAACATTGTCTGTCAATTGCATGATAATCCTTCATACAAGCTATTCAAATTGACGTTTTCAATTTAAACATAAATGTGGAAACCAAAATGAGTAATGGCCTATTAATGTCACTGCCATGCATAAACATACCTGTTATCTTGCATACAGTACTGAACTATTACAATAATGGACAGATTCATGTTTAAAAAAAAACTGTTAATCCCTCATTTTCTCCATGCTTTTGTGTGTTCGCAGAAGGTGAGTCGTATGAAGAGTAAAGACAACATAAGGAAAGGTCTCTATGATATTCTGGACTGGTTGGAGAGAGAACGATCACAGAGCGTCAGAAAGTTCTGGAGCTGCGTCTTCAAGGAGACCATCCTGAACCAGTATCCCACCCTGCGACTGCTGCGCAACAGCCTCATGGACGGTCAGTCTTTTTATGGTCACAGGGGCGTTAATCATTGGGATTCTGCTCACTACGTTTATGTTCTTTTTGCTTGTGAGTAATGTTTTATTTGTACATGGTCCCTGATACAGAAAAATAAGGGTGCTCCGATTGATCGGCCACTGATCGACCGTCATCGGACGATATTTGCTCTAAATGGCAAATTGGTGGTCTCTTTAAGAACCGATCAAAAGAGCCAATGAGATGACAATTTCTCTACGTGCCTCTAAAATGGCTTCACCAGAGTTGTGTCTCTACGGCCCCTTTTAAACTGTCTGTTCAAGGTGCCGTCATTCCACCTCGCTGCTCTGTATTGAAAGGGGCTTCTGAGTGACTCTAGATTGGAATATTGCACATGTTGCCTATACCAATAAATAAACAGTTGTGAATTTGTGATACTTTCTTATCTCTTCATTTTGATATTTCACAAACAATGTTGTTAAGAATAGTTAAATAAACCAGTCAGTAATGATACACAATCAATAGAATAATTCAAATAGACCCTATCATTTGTATCGGTTAATCGTTATTAGCTGATCGGCTGCAAAAATCCTGATTGGAGCCGCCTTAAAAGAGAATATGCAGAAGTCATGAATTAGGGAGAGATAACAGGGGTAAAAGTTATCAATTACTTTTCAATAATAATTATGATTATCTCCGACAGAAGATAATAAGATCGGTTGTGTGAGTGCCTGCATGAGTGAGTGTGCATCCCTGCGTCTGTCCACGGCTAATCTCGCATACTGCTCCAACAAACGGCATTATATCTTGGGTCGCCAGTTATGGCTGCATGCTCAAGGACTTCTCGTGATTGCAGTGACTCACACTTTCTCAAAACACCCTTTCATTGCTTGTTTAATACTGCAATTGATTGCCTGCTGACTCTTCACTCACTACTCTGAACCATCCCCCGGCCGGTAGGGGCCGCGAGTGATGACACAGATGACTCAGAGACACGGTTTATCCGTGCCTTTTGATTGGGCATCAACTTTACGTCAATGCGGGTATTGTCAAAAGACGAGACTTGAAGCCTAAATAAAGGCTTCAAGTCGCAGTTAAGACAGTGAGCCGGAGCTCAGACGTGCTCCTGCACAGAGCCGGTTCAGGCATTTGCATAGATTCAAAATAGTTAGTTAAGAATTGGATGATGGTTGTAATAGTTAGCTAAAAGTGGATAAATGGTTGAAATATTTGGATTCACCCCACTCAAAGTAGGCCTAGTATGAAGGCAAACCTGACAGGATTGACCTAAACATTGACAACATTGGCTGAGGGGGCACAATGATGAAAAGGCTAAAGGTTGGGAAGGACTGGATTAGATAATAAGGCTGTGTTCAAAATCGCATACTAACGTAATACATACTCAATCAGTATGCTGCACACTGCACTACTCAATGAATGATTAAGTATCCATTACCAGCAGACTGTTCACACTGAAGTAAACTCAAGCAATACGTTTTCTCTGCATGACATGACTGTATCTTGAGCTCTCATCATTCTTCCACTGGAATTTGTCCACGATGTGTACTTGATGTATACTATAGCCACGGACATCAATTGAAATTTCAGGGTCTTTCCATTTTGAAGAACAACTACCAGAGAGGGTGGAAACGGAAGAGTCAGACGAAGGGAAAAGGAAGGAGCTTTCAGAAGGTGAGGAGGGAGAGGAGAAGCAAGAGACCTCAGTGAAAAAGAAGAGAAAGCTGAGAAGTAGGAGCGTGTGCGTCGATGAGGAGGAGCCGGCCGGTCCATCAGCTCAGATGACTCCCAGGAAAAGGTCCAAGAAAATATGCTTCTGTAAGTCACCCCCCACTTATTTCTTACTTTTGTAAACATGACCGTGTGTTGAAAGTTTCACTGCTGAAAAAGTGCACCATTACACTGTAAATTATGATTGTCTTCATGTCTCGGTGAAAATAAGTTTCTCACTTGGAACAAAGAAGTCAAAGTATTTTCTTCCCTGTTTTGCAGCCTCACCCCTGAAGAAGGGAGGAGAGAACAACATTTGGCGCTGGCCCATCTATAAGTTCCAGCTGCCCGTGACCTGTGGAGACCAGAAGGGAACACTGAACAGATACAGACTGGCTAAAGGTATGAAAGACTCAATGACTGAAGTATATGATTATGAAAAATAAATACTATAATCATTGTCTTGAGGATAAATGGTTGACATAAACACTTCCCCCATCCTCTGAACGTTTCAGGGGAGAAGTGCATTGTGGTCGGGAGAGAGTGGTTCACTCCCAATGAATTTGAGAAGTTTGCGGGGAGGGAGAGTTCCAAGAACTGGAAGTTGAGCATTCGATGTATGGACACCACCCTGGGACAACTTATAAAGGTTTGTTGAAAAGTGAATTTGGAATATACACGTCGACGATGACTAGCATTTCTTCAACATGCGTCATGTTACGTGCTTTTGTTGTGAAAATCGTTTTATTTTCTGTTTTCTTTTTGCTTCACTGCAGGAAGGTCACTTGACAGCAGCAAAGTACAAAGGAGGGTGTAAAAGGGTAAGAACAGAAACTGGTGAAAATACATAAATAGATACATTCCGACTTTGTAGTGCGTCTTGTTGTTATGCTGCGGTCACACCGGTCGCGTTTTTTTTTTGACGCGCGTCGAGATTACATACAAAGTCTATGCACAGACGCGATGAGACTGGCGCGCCGCGATTTTAGTCTCATCGCGTCTGTGCATAGACTTTGTATGTAATCTCGACGCGCGTCAAAAAAAAAACGCGACCGGTGTGACCGCAGCATAAGTGATCCTGATCTGAGCCATGTCCTTTTTCTTCTTCTTCTTCTTCCTGCTAGGCTAAGAAATCACTGTTCCCATCTGGTCATTCAACCACAGGTTTGTTGTATTTGTGCAAAACTGTGATTTTAGAAAACTATTACAAGATCCATCTCTCTAAAGTAATTACCTTTAATCTAAGTCGGCATCTATGAAATTTAGACATGATACATTTGAGAAAAAACAGGCAGAGTGAGCGTCTTCACTGCTGATGAAAAAGCAACAACCTCCTCCTTGTTTTAGTGTCTGACGAAGACGAAGGTGAAGACGAGGTCAGTGACCTGGACGAGGAAGACAAGGGTTCGTCAAGCAGCAAAGAAAGTTCCGCAGCTGTCACAGGTGCTCGTCTCTACAAAGTGATGTTCAGGGTTTAAACACATGTTTGCTTTTAACAGAAATGACCTGCGATGTGCATCCTATCCCAGTGTCACCATAGCTATGGTGATGGTAATCGCACTTCCCTTGTGTGTTCATAACAGACGAGGAAGAAGAGGAACGGACTGAGCAGCAGCCAAAAACCAGCCATGACAGTGGCAGGAAGGTGTTCAGAGTCACATGTGGAGCTGTAGCGGGAACTTTACACGAAAAACGATTTGTGTCAGGTCGCTATACCTCACTGCGCAAGAAAAGCTAAACATGTGTAATGAAATGTGTACTAACCAGCTTACATTTGCTTTGACCACCAGGGACTCGTGGGAAGAGTATTCGTACTGAGACGAGCTGGATGACCCCGGTGGAGTTCCTAGAGGTGGCACCACGTCAGACGAATGCCTCTTGGAGGAAAGACATCAAGTATGACGGGGAACCACTCAGTGTCCTCATAGAGGTAGACACCATACGTTAAACTGTGCATGTTTGTGTGATGCAATCAGACTGAGTGAAAGTTGTAATCCTTAAGATTTCAGTCCTGGTTGATATTTTGACAGCCGTGGGTCCCGTGGTAACAGCCAGTGTTACGGTCGGTTTATTCTGGACCCAAACGCAGACACCGGGACAGCAGAGGGTTTTATTTGGCTTGTCTGTGGAGCCGGTGGAACATGCAGGTGGAACATGCAGGTGAAGCAGCGAGGCGGTGTGTGCGGCGGCGGCTGGGCAGCGACGTGGCACGGGAATCGCTGAGGCAGAGGGAAAACACAAGTTAGTTGCAACGTCAAAAAGGCTAACTTCCTCTAAGAAGAGATTAAAACTCAAAAGGGGCCAAGGTTGTAGCTACCACTGACCTGAAGGAACAATCTGGCGATGAGACTGCAGGAAGCCGGGGTATTTGAGCTGAAGGTGATGAAGGTCTAATTGTTGTCAGGTTGAGAAGATGAGCCCAGGTGCCGGATGATTGCAGCCGCGCTCAAGCTACACGCACAGAGGACTGGAGGAAACTGGCTTGAGCAGTGAGACGTGGAAGGTAGGATGGACCTTTAAAGAGGCTGGGAGTTTGAGCCGGACCGCAGAGGGATTGATGACTTTATCCACCTCGAAGGGTCCGACAAACCGGGGTGTCAACTTGCGGGATTCCACTTGAAGAGGCAAGTCCCGGGATGACAGCCATACTTTTTGGCCCGGACAATAGGTGGGTGCAGGGGCTCGGTGACGGTCAGCGATGCGCTTGTTCCGGGTGGCCGCACACTGGAGCGCCGACTGGACCTCCCTCCATACCTGTCGGCACCTACGGAGGTTGGCCTGGACAGATGGTACAGCTATCTCCCTTTCTTGGGCCGGAAACAAGGGCGGTTGATACCCCAAGGAGGCCATGAAGGGGGACATGCCAGTGGCGGTGCTAGTGAGGGAGTTGTGCGCATACTCGACCCACGGCAAGTGTAAGGACCAGGAGGACGGGTGGTGGGCAGTGACACAACGCATAGCCGACTCCAAATCTTGGTTGGCTCGTTCCGTCTGGCAGTTCGTCTGCGGATGGTAACCAGAAGAGAGACTGGCGGTGGCACCCAGTGCCCGACAGAAAGCCTTCCAGACCTGTGACGAGAACTGCGGCCCTTGGTCAGACACAATATCCAGGGGAATGCCATGGAGTCGGAAAACATGGAGAACCAAGAGGTCAGCAGTCTCCATGGCCGAAGGCAATTTGGGGAGGGGAATGAAATGCACCGCCTTGGAAAACCGGTCCACAATGGTTAAAATGGTGGTATTGCCTCCAGATGGGGGCAGGCCCGTGACAAAATCCACTGCGATGTGAGACCAGGGATGGTGGGGGATAGGCAAAGGCCGCAACTGACCAGCCGGGGTTTGGTGAGACGCCTTGCTGCGAGCACAGACTGTACAGCCTGACACGAATGCACGGGTGTCTCGGGACATGGATGGCCACCAGAACCGTTGGCGAATGAAGGCGAGCGTGCAGTGGAAACCAGGATGGCAGGTGAGTTTTGAGGAGTGTCCCCATTGTAGTACCTGGGATCTGACTGCATCCGGCACAAACAAACACCACCTGGATCCGGATGGAGCACTGGGCCTTCTGGACGAGAGACTCAACTCCCCATGTGACAGCAGCCAACATGCAAGAGGAGGGAAGAATGGGTTCAGGCTCGAAGGGGGTTCTTTCCGTGGTGGACTGCCGAGAGAGCATCAGGCTTGATGTTGCGTGAACCAGGCCGGAAGGTGAGTGTAAAATTGAACCTTCCCAGGAACAACGCCCACCGAGCCTGTGGGGAGTTTAGTCTCTTGGCAGAGCGGAGGTAAGAGAGATTCTTATGGTCTGTCCAAACGATGAATGATTGTCCAGCTCCCTCCAACCAGTGCCTCCACTCCTCGAGTGAAAGAACCACTGCCAATAGTTTGCAGATCCGAATGAGGTGGTAGGCATTGCGGAGGTCCAGTTTGGAGAAGATGGTGGCTTTGAGAAGGGGCTCACAGGCGGGGTCAATGAGAGGGAGAGGATACTTGTTCTTGATGGTAACATCTTTGAGACCACGGTAATCAATGCAGGGACGATGGGTGTGGTCCTTCTTGTCCACAAAGAAGAAACCAGCACCCACCGGAGATGAAGAGGGTCGGATTAACCCAGCTGCAAGGGAGTCGTGGATGTACTTCTCCATAGCCTCTCTTTCAGGACGGGAGATCTTGAAAAGGCGGCTGGAGGGCAGGGGGGCGATAGGAAGCAGGTTGATGGCACAGTCATAGGGCCTATGTGGGGGCAGTGCTAGGGCTCGCTGCTTGCTGAATACCTCCCCTAAGTTGTGGTAACTGGGTGGCACTAATGTGAGGCCAGGGGGCTCAATAGTGGGTGTTGCAATTATGTTAGTGGGAGCTGAGGCTGACTGGACAGTCAAAGTGGCAAAATGTGCTCCAACTAACTACAGCCCATGTGAACCAATCACTGTGAGGGTTGTGGTGCTTCAGCCAAGGTTGGCCGAGGACCACTGGAACATGTGGTGAGGAAATTATGAGTAGTTCTACTGACTCGTGGTGATTACCGGAGAGATGAAGACTTAGGGGAGCTGTGTGGTGAGTGATGTGAGCCAGGAGTTGTCCATCCATGGCGTAGACCTCCTTGGGAACAAGAAGGGCTTCCGTGGAAATTACAGATTGGGGACTCCCTCTCCCATAAAGCGGTGGCCCACTGGGCAGCTTTGCCGTAAGTAAACTGGTTATAAAGGCAATACGTGACCTACCAGGGGCGTAGGTGGCTGGCTGCTGCTGGAATACCAGGGAACATTGCAGGAGGAACCGTCCACAGGCTCCCAGATCTCCGGCGTAGCGTTCCGGTGTCGGAATGAACAGCTCACGGTCACGCGGAGCTGGAAAGGGGGGAGCCAAGGGGGCTAGGGGTGGCACAGGTGGATCCGCCATGGGAGCAGCGGAAACGCCGGTGGCAGAGAGGTGAGTCGTGACCTGATCCATTTGGCCGCTGAGTTGAGACACGCTGGTGGAAAGGGCTTGTAGAGTCGCCATTACTTCCCGGAGAAGTGTCTCATGCTGGCTGATCAGAGTACCCTGGGAGGCCAGTGCTTGACAGAGGAAGTTTGGGTCCGCTGGGTCCATGATGGCCAGATTGTTCTGTTACGGTCGGTTTATTCTGGACCCAAACGCAGCCACCGGGACAGCAGAGTAGGTGAGAAAAAAGGGTTTTATTTTGCTTGTCTGTGGAGCCAGTGGAACATGCCGGTGGAACATGCAGGTGGAGCAGCGAGGCGGTGTGTGCGGCGGCGGCTGGGCGGCGACGTGGCGCGGGAATCGCTGAGGCAGAGGGAAAACGCAAGTTAGTTGCAACGTCAAAAAGGCTAACTTGCTCTAAGAAGAGATTTAAACTCAAAAGGGGCCGAGGTTGTAGCTACCACTGAGCTGAAGGAACAATCTGGCGATGAGACTGCAGGAAGCCGGGGTAAACAGACAACAGAGGAGAGACGAGCTGAGGCCACAGGGGAGCCGTGACAGCCAGTGCTGTTTAATACTACAGCAAAGGCTCTTTGAGCAGCTGCTGTGTTAGAAATACAACAGAAGAGCAACTGGTGAATCTGTTCAAGGTGCAGCCAAACTGACTTGTGTTGTATTGATAAAGATCATGAATCCAGTGCAGGGATGGCGGACTCCGCCACTAACAATTAAAAAACAACCACATAGAGAGATGATTACAGAATGTAATTGCATCAAATGTCTATTGTAGAAAAAAGGCAGACCATAAATAATATCACAAACTGAGTATGATGTCAGGAAATTCTTTAAGATTTTAACTTTTTAATGTGACTTTTGTCAATTTGCACACACTTTCAAGATCACATGTTCACCAAATGCACTTTACTGTAAGCCAACGTCACCTCCAAAAGCTTTCCATGTGCAGAAAGAATGTCAGTCCTAGAAGTATAGACTGCAGAAAGAAATCTACCCCATCTTGGACTTAAATCAGAACAGGTCATAAAAAGTGAGGTAATTTAATTTACAGAGCGGAGAAATGCTCGCGTCTGATTTAGAAACATGGCATTAACGATGCAGTTACATGTCAGACATGGCACCGTAGCCAGGGAGCTACAGATTGAGCCAGAGGATCTGTCAAGCTGAAAAGAGCTAAACTATGAAACAAAGAGGAAGACTTGTTGATTTGTCTATTTCAGAGAAACATCTTGGAGATCCACCTCCTGATGTGTAATTGCAGACTGTGCAAACCAGGAGGCGAAGACCTGGTAAGTTGATCAGTCAGTTTCAGACGAGCAGCGTTTCCTCATTCTACACATGTTCTGCATTAACCAATGCGACGGCCATAGCTGATGTTTGGGTGACGTTAAATAGTCCTGCGTCTCTCGCAAGGAGCTACAGCTACAAGTCTCTTCAACAAGAAACCTTTTTCTCTCAGATGTATCTGATATGTAATTGTGTAATCGGAAGTTGCTGTCTTGGCAGGAGAGTGAGAAAAACGATGACGAGTGCTGCATCTGTAAAAAGGAAGGAGAGTTGGTGATGTGTGATCACTGCCCTCGCTCCTTCCACCAGAAATGTCACCTGCCTCATGTAGAAGACGCCATTTTACGGTGAGCTTTGATCAAACTAGGAGACAACCGAAACATTAAAACAAATATCTGTCGCTGTTCTTTTCTTTCATGTGAGAGGTGTTGTTTTTAGTGACGAGACCACAGAAAATGATTAAGTGACTCTGCAATTCCGCTTACAGTTTTAGGTTTTTCACTCTGCAACTTTGTTATTTTGGGTCATTGTCATCAACCTCGTTATCAGCTGTTTTCAGTGAAAACTTCTGAACTAGCCGGTGAATGTAGTGTCGCATTTTGTCACTCTGCCCCCAAGTGACCAAATAAATCAGTTCGTCCAGGTTCTAATTTATTGTAGCTGTGTGATTTTCTTTTTTTTTCTTTGCCTTCTTCTTCTCATTTGAAATTAAAGTAGCAGCGGTTGAATCAGGATAAAGCCTCTTTCAGTGTAGTTTAAATTTACTATCTTATTAAATGACAAACTATACAAACCAAGTTAATAAATACCCTCTTAAATACACATGTTACATGTTACGTCCTGTGTCAGTGGGATTAATTTGGTTACGGTGAAACAAAAATAAAGAGGGGTCAATATTCTGTTCAAGATTAATAATTGTCAGATCTTACATTTGATTATTTAATGTGTGTGTGTGTGTGTGTGTGTGTGTGTGTGTGTGTGTGTGTGTGTGTGTGTGTGTGTGTGTGTGTGTGTGTGTGTGTGTGTGTGAGAGCAGGGACAATGGTAAGTGGATGTGTACGTTCTGCATATTCGGAACAAGTCGAGGGTATTTGTACTCTGAGGAGCTGGAAAGAAAAGCAACCATGTCGTGCCAAATATCCAAACACATGCTGGTGAGTAAACTGTGTGAGTCTGTCTTTATAGCACAATGAAAAACAATAAACAAAGCTGAACAAAGGTAAAAAATGTTAGTTTATCTTTGTCCAGCTTTGTTGTCCCTGTTTTTAACCGTACATCTATTTCTGTGCATGTGCATTGAGTGCAAAAAATATATATATACGGTTCCAGAGTCAGATTCTGTGTGTGTGTAAACACTGACTCCCACTAAAGCGGAACCTGTCCATCTGTCACACCGCCGTCACTCATCCCTCTTTCCCTTCCATCAACAGCAATGCCAGTATCTCCTTCTGTGTCTGTGCAGTGCTGATGAGGAACAAACATTTGCTGCGAACCCATGCCTCTATGTAAGTCTTTCTATGCCGTTCCCATGCACTGGTTAGCTGCCTTGCTATTCGTGACAAATAGTGTAAATTAATTAAATGTGTAGCTGTCAAAGTGCACTTAACTATTAACAGGTTAGAAGAGGGCACACTGCCGGCTTTAGCTCCGTCTCCTCTAGAGATTTGAGATCTCGCCTATTTTTCCACTTGAGGTTCACAGTAAAAATGTTTTGACTGTATATATTAGGGGTGTAACGGATCACAAACCTCACGGTTCGGTTCGGATCACGGTTTTTGACTCACGGTTCGGATCATTTTTCAGATCAGCAAAGAAAAGGGGAGGAGACAAATAACTTTGCTTTCCATTTATTAATTAAAGAACTTCAAGAACACTGAAAGCAAAGCACTTTGGGCTACAGTCTTACATAAAAACTAAAATATTGAAGATGTCCAATTTGAAACAAAATGAAATAAATAACAAATAAAATTATAACATTCAAGAACACTCAATTCTGTTAGGTTTAATGCCCTCGTCCTTTGATCAATATTGAAATAAGGAAACAGCCAGTGAGCTAGCTTCTACTGTTCCAACTGAACTTAACTGCTCGGCAACAACTTGGGTCTATGTTTACTTCCTGTCAGGTTACGTCATTCAAATATACAATAATGTTTACCATTACTGTGAAATGGTCTACAACTTCACTATTTTTTTCAAAAAAAGATGAGAACATCTACATTGTCTGGGGAGAGGGTAGACCTTTCTGTAGTGACTGGGATATTGCTATTGGGCCCGTCTAGCTTCCACTCTACTGCTTCTGTCAGCACCTGCGCCAGGTGTGTGTCTGTGACTCTCCCAGAGGGGGCGTGTCTACAGCACCAGTCTGTGTGACTCTCCCAGAGGGGGCGTGTCTACAGCACCAGTCTGTGTGACTCTCCCAGAGGGGGCGTGTCTACAGCACCAGTCTGTGTGACTCTCCCAGAGGGGGCGTGTCTACAGCACCAGTCTGTGTGACTCTCCCAGAGGGGGCGTGTCTGCAGCACCAGACTATGAATCTCCACTCCTCCCTGATGAAGTGAGCGGTCAGTCTTTTCCTTTTCATAGAGGAATGATCTTCATACTGAAGGCGGTGCGTGAGGGGATTTCGTAGCGTGGTTCAAGCACTTTAACCAGATTTTGAAATCCTTTTGTTTTCCACAACGGAGTGTCCCCCGTCACTGACAGACGGGATGGTGTCTCTTCATGTGTGGACATGCCCGATGTATTGCCGTTGTCGTATGTCTCTCTTTATACAACGTCTACATACCGTAACGGTTTTGTCCACCACCCTTATCCCGACATTATAAGTTGCAGGGAAGACAAAATGCTCCCAAACTTGCGACTTAAATGACGCCGGGGGCTTCTGAAGTTCCTCCGCTCGCCATGACTTTCACCTTCAAATGCTTTTAACCTGCTCCGTTCACGTGAACACACTACTGCTTTATATCTGTTCACTGACACTCTGCATTGATATGCTGGGACTTGTTACTTAAAAAGGAACAGCAGCAGTACAACTTTATTACACACTATGATGATTCAACTGTAAAAAACAAATACTCAATTGATCCGCGGTTCACAAGTGATCCGAACCGATCACGGATTGATCTGTGATCCGTTCCACCACTATATATTGTTATCATATCAGCAACATTGCTACAGTTTTGATTTATATACCTGTAGGACACAGACATGCCACCCTTGTTTTTTACTTCCTGTTTCAAAATAAAAGCCCTCTAGCGTCTTTCTGTGGCCATAATCCCGTCATTCGCTAACACAAGGCTTTTATTCTGAAACATTTGCAGGGCAGTGTTCTGGAAAATGCGGTGACTTGCTCTATGAATAGACCAGCTTTTAATTGTGGATTGTTATAATTATTTACAAATGAGCACACACTTTGTAATCCTTCCGTCTTTACTTGTGCTAATCTGAAACTGATGTAAACAAATGACAAAGGTGTTGCATAGCGTTGAGTACTTAATTAATTTGCTGCTTGGCATCCTCAGTTGAATGACAACTCCGCCGTGATCCAGACTCCGATGTGGCTGGGTCATATAGCGGACAAACTCCAGAAGAATCTCTACCAGACCGTTGGAGAGTTTGTGACCGACGTCCAGCTCATTTTCTCCAACTGTGCTTCATACAACCGGGTAAGAAAGAAGTGTCAGTAAAAACCCTTTAGATGACATGCAGGGTCAGGAGTGTTCATCAGTTAAAAAGTTAAGATGAATCTTTCTGCACATTTTATAGTGACAACTGTCTGTTATGTTCTCTTGCAGGACAATGCTGAATTCCTCGCCATGGGCAACAGACTGAAGGAGTTATTTGACAGAGAATTTAAGAGCGTGTTCAACATCAGTGAATAGGCTGGTGACAGATCAACAGTGTTCTGTTGTCAAACTCAGAAGCAGCTGGGAAAAGGTTAAGAATGTGTAAATATGCCTGTGGTACATATCTTTTTAAACATAACCCTCCTATGTGGTTGAAATATCCTGAAAGAAATGATTCTGAATCGAGAATGCAAGGGACTTTTACTTGAATTATGACAACACGTTTCAATCTATAATTCCACTACAATGCATTAAAAAAATAGATTCTTCCCACTATTTATTTTCATTACTCATAAAATAACCAAATGTTTAACATTTCAACACCTTCCATACGATCATGCAGCCAAAGTTCACAGAGCAAAATTAAATCAGCACAGATAACAAGCATTTTTAACAGTTAGAAGTATTTTCCCAGTGTGTTGTTCTCAACATTCTTTTATTGCCATGTTTTCTAATGTATTTTTTACTATGGTGTTACACCACGTGTGAGGGTTTCAAACTGAATGTATTGTAAAAGTCAGTATTTGACTTTGTGTTTGTCATTCATCATGCAGTATTGTCACTGCACAGTCCTTAAAGTGCAATTAATTTGCACTTTCTCTTTCTGTCTCAATCTCTGATCTGTGGCTTGTGGATTTCTGTTTTTAAAATAAAAATACTAGCTTGTGTACATCTTCAATGACATGTCTTGTTTCCATAAACCTGCCACTTAAAGGTGAAATGTGAAGATGAAACCTAAACTTTTAATTCGTATTAGAAATACACATTTGCTGATAAACTGACAGAGTGGCTCCTCTTTTATAAGTCATGATGGAGGTTAAATCCTGATGAGAATCTAATTTTAAAGCTTTTACTGTTTACTGCATTCGCCATAGACCGTGTATGGTATCTGCGGCCAGCTGACGTCACTGCCACAGTTGCCAGCAGCAAATCTGTGCGGAGAGCTGCGCAGCCGCCCTGCGCATCCGTTGGCCGAGGTGGACAGCGCAGCCATTTCTCTTCCCCTCGTGAAAAACACACGGGGGATGTGGCGTCTGTCCGTCACGCACCCAACTAACCCGGCGCGCGTGGGGTAGTCATGACGTTAGCAGCGCACACCGGGGCTGAACACCATCGCCGAGCGAGACCCGCGAGCTGCAAACTTTCTCCCGATTCAACGCCTGCGCAGACAAAACGGCCTCTCTGCTGCTGTCTGTTCCCGTGTCGGCCATGGAGGGGAACCTGCAAGGAGGCTGCAGCGACGTCGCGACAATGCATGTGAAGGCCGAAGCGGTCGACGAGAAGACATCTGCGCTGGTTGTGGGCAGCCGAGAGTCGCCTGCGTCCTGCGGAGATACCGCATGCAGAGGAGGAGGAGTGGATCCGACTGCAGAGCAGCTGGCTGACACCACAGCTACTCCCGTGTTGCTGTGTGAGTGCACACATCAGCTGGTTTATTATTAAATTATTTTATTTTGGGGGTTCATTTCTATCTAATATTGAGATCAGCATGCGCCATCTTTAAAAAAATCTTTTTTAACACGATGTGTGCCACTTATATGTGTCCCCATCATCAGATCCCGTGAGTACAGACCGCTTCTTCACCACAACAGAGGATGGAAAAACGTACCTGAAGATCGCTCCAGGTGAGTGGATCACACTGTTGTGATTGTTGTCACAATACAGAATCTATATTCTGAATCTTTGTTGTGTTAACAAACCTATAGCTGATATAAAACCTTTTTTCAGTTTGGCTGAAACTTCTAGAAATACAATTCAGTGGCAGTGAGTTTTTTTATTTTTTAAACTTAATTAGTTCTCAAGCTCTTAAAGGATGGTTTTCAGATTCCAAAAACGTTCATAAATTGGAGCTTTTTAAAAGCGTATAGAAATTTAATCTTTCCATTGTGTTTCATGTTAAAGCCTCTTGAAACTGAGGTTAAAATCTTTAAAAAAAAAATCCACAACAATAAATATCCATGACCAAATAAACAACAGCAAAGTTTAAAATCAGCTTAAGCTGTTTTTTATTCACATGTTTTAATGCTCAAGGAACAACTCCCAACAACTGTCCTCTGACTGCAAATGTTGCCTATCCTGAGTGGAGCTCAGGAGTATGTGACATCATCTTTTCCCGCCCACATCAGACCAGCGAGAAGAACAAAGGAAAAACAAAATCTGTTTCGAAACAATTGAAAACTGTTCGAACTTTGGCAGACATTAATGCGTTAATAGAGCTAATAGAAAGATGCTGGTTGAGAAAATGTGTTTATGGGGCCTTTAAATACATTTCAGTAGACCGGGTTCATGCACATTTTTACCTAGACTTTTCCAAGACTTTTCCAGGCCATTGAGACAAATTTTCATGACCATGCGTTCTCTGAAACGTCTGTGTATACGTGGGAAATAAAAGGCCGGAGTCTTGACGTTACTCGACGCAGACAACAACATAACGTCAAATGACGTGACTGATCCTCCCAAACATTAAGATAAGAGATAAGATAAGATAATCCTTTATTAGTCCCTCAGTGGGGAAATTACAGGATTACAGCAGCATTGCTCACAAGTAATAAAATGAAGTGAAGATAAAAATCAAGTAGTATAATAAACTAAACAGTAAACAGCAATAAAAAATATGACAGTAAAGAAGAATACAACATATACCAGTATATACAGACGGAGTAAAAATGTAAAATGTGAGATAATACTTAAACGTATTGGATATTGCACGGGATTGACAGTAAAGAAGAATATTAAATATACCAGTATATACAGACGGAGTAAAATGTAAGGTAAATACTTAAATGTATTGGATATTGCACAGGATTGCACTGATTAGATATTGCACCAGGTGAATGAATTAAAGTGTTCATATTCATGTTCAAGTGAATTAAAGTGTTCAGAAGTGTTCAAGTGTTCATGTTCAGTCAAATGTTCGTGTTCAAAGTGTTAGTGGTCTCCCGAGAGCAGTTTGTTGTGCAGCCTGACAGCAGCGGGGAGGAAGGACTTGCGGTACCTCTCCCTCAGACACCGGGGATGAATCAGCCGGTGACTGAAGGAGCTGTGCAGAGCTGCCAGAGTGTCCTGCATGGGGTGGGAGGCGTGGCTCATCAGGGATGAGAGCTTCGCCATCATCCTCCTGTCTCCCATTCCAGTCTAGTTTAACCAATATGCTGTAGATCTTAAAGAACCACACATACTCTCTTATACAGGAAGTGTGAAGCTAATTTCCATGACTTTTCCAAAACCTTCTGGCGGGAATTTCTACTTTCAAAAGCCATGATTTTTCCAGCTTTTTCCTGACTGTACGAACCCTGACTATATCTCCCTCATAAACATTTACATATGAGGAATAATAAGTCGCCTGTGTCCTGTCCTCTAGCTTCAGCGATGCCACCCGCCCCCTCAGAGAAGACGCTCCCCTCCGGCTCCGATTTCTCCTCCAAAGCCGTGTTGTGTCTGATCGAGGCCGTCGGGCGCCGCTGGGGCCTGTACGAGACCCGGGAGCGCTCGCAGCTCTTCCAGAGCGTCCAGGAGGAGATGGCCTCCAAGGGCCACTTGCTTCCTGTTGAGAAGATCCGCCGCAAGTGGAACAACCTCATCGTCACATACAAGAGGGTTAAAGACCGCAGCCGGGAGACGGGACACGCTAAAACGTCCTGGGAGTTCTTCGATGTGAGTGTTTCCTTCCAGAGCTGAAAGACAAATGGATTTGACCGTTTGCTAAACCACCGTCCTACAACGGACGACTGTGGCTAAGTGGAGAGCAGGGCCGTCCTTCAATCAGAGGATTGGCGGTTTGATCCCCGGCTCCGCATGTCGATGTGTCCTTGAGCAAGGCACTTGACCCCAAAATTGCTGTGCCTACGGTGTATATAGATATCTATAGGATAGGATAGAATCTGAATTGTAAGTCGCTTTGGATAAAAGCGTCTGCTAAATGACTGTAATGTAATGTACAACGGCAGCAGCTGTGCAAGCAGGCCTGTCCTGCCAGTCTTTAAAAAGTCGGATAGTGGAAATAGTGGAGCTCCAGGTGCGATGCTAATGCTGAGAGATCATCTGATCTGGCTGCTGCAAATAACTTGGGTTGTTTGTTTCCTCTCTCCATCTCTTTGTGTCGGTCTCCTCTCACTCTAGCTGATGGACGCAACACTCTGCGACACTGTTGGCACTCAGATCGTCCACAACAAGAGACACAAAGTTTCCGCACTGCCCGCTCCTCTGGCAAAGATCGCCGCAAAACCGCAGTTCCCGCAGCCCACCACCATCATCCACCCTAATGGGGACTTTGCTCCGACTGGTGGGGCGGACTCAGCGGGTCACGGGGCCACCGGCAGCCAAGTCATCAGCAGCGCTCCTGTCATTAGCTCAATGACCACGGCGACGAATGCGCCAGAGCTCAAGTCCCTGATCGTCCTCAACAGCGACGTTGTTGCAACCAGTATTCACTCAGCCACCATTGTGCCATCTCCATCTTTCATCTCCTCACCTTGCTTCACAGGGACAGGCTCTACTCCCCCTTCGCTTGGCCCGAAGGGCAACGCCGACCTCAATGCGTCGCGCTACGCAGGCCGCAAAGCGCCGTCGTTCTCGCCAGGCGCCGTCCCCTTTCGCCTCGGCAGGGCGCCGCTGAGCAACAGTCACAATATGCTCGGCGTCTCCTCCTCCCCCTCTTTCCCGCCTACTTCCTCCTCTCTCACCTCCTCCACTTCCACCTCGTTGTCTGCGACATCCCTGTCGGGGAGCGAAGGACAGAACCGGAAAGGGGACGCCACGTCGTCCCAGGAGGTCCTGAAGCGGCAGGAGGAGCAGGCCTACCTGGATCGGGTGGCTCGCCGCAGGGTGGAGGCCAGAGAGAAGAGGCGCGAGAGGAGGGAGGTGCGGATGGCCGAGTCCCTCGGCAGGATAGCCACGGCCCTGGAGCTGCTCTCCTCCAAGCAGGACACAGTCATTGCCCTCCTGCAGAGACTGGCTGAGCGGAAGTGACGGAGGGGCAAAGCAGGAGCTTATTAAAACGTCCTAATCCTCCGAACATGTAGTGACCCCCCGAGTTCCATAATGCTACTGAAAAGGGTTCCACTCTCCTGATTATAGTGCAAATTAAACTTTATAAAAATCACACAAGCTGCTCTCTTTTCTACATTAAGCATAAAGTGAAATGGGGTGCTTTTGTAACAGGCCTTACATTTTAGAGCATTACAGTTTTCTTCACTAACACCAAATAAAAACAACATTCTTGAACCGTCAGTTGATTTTCGAAGTTTTGTCGTGAAGTGATAATGATACATGTAGTTCACATTGTCTCAAGTCTTAATTTAGAGTCAATACCTGGGCATCCTGATGGACACTGAAACAGTTTTTGGTCTCTGCAGTAATTCCTCCTCTCCATACGGGCCAACAAGACGTGTCTCCCTAATGCTATTCCAACGTGTGATAACTGATCGGTTGCAAGATCCATAGTGCATGTTCTGTCCAAAATGCATTATAAAGTCAGGCAGATGCTAGTATGAAGCTTTAGCAGTTTGTTTTTGAAAAATCAAGTGAATATCCTACTAAGTTATAGTCTTTAGTGTATAATCTCCCTCCCATTTAGGCTTCGGCTGAACTCTATAATGCATGATTGTGCAAACCGAGTACTGTGGGTCTTGATTCCCATCACTTCACTAGAAGGTGTGGCCAGTACAGGCAGGAGGAACAGTTACAACCAATGAACACGTAGCCATGTTGTTTATAGATAGACTTGAGAGACTGCGACTCTATCCTTAAGGCAGAAGGTCCTACCCACTGTGGATCTCTCAAAGGCTTTTCATGGAGCTCTAGTCTCTAGTGGACATTTTGCCCACTAGATGGCACAGTTTATCTACCAACCGATTTTAGTTTTGTTGAAGTTTTCCTACAAAGTACTACTTATATCACTATGAATTGAAATTGTTTTCCTGTCGTTGACCACGTGACCCTCAGAGTTCACCAACAAATTCAAGTTTATTCCATAGTCAACTGTACACACACACACACACACACACACACACACACACACACACACATACACACATACAGCATGTGACTTTCATTTGGTTTCCATCAATAAACCAATAAAAAAAGGCTTAATCGTGTTAATGTACCATGAAAGCACTGTAGATGCAAGTTTTACTGTCATACTTTGCTTTTGTATGTAATTTAACAGTTTCCAGCCAAACTTTAGTTAGTTTAGTGTCCTGCCCTCATTACATTTCCTCTTACTTTTACTTTCATTTCTCCTCGCGAGCGGCTGGAGGAAACTGGACCGACCTGAACTAAAGAAACCAAGAACAGTCCCTCTTCTCAGACACAGTTTACCAGAAAGTGCTGTGAAAGCTGACATTATACAGACATAATAACGGTCGGTTGGCAGTATGAGTGAGAGCAGCCCTAACATGCCTGATGCAGAGCAGAAGGAGGAACGTAAGTATAGAAATTAAATATTCGTTGTCAAATCTTTTAGTTATTTCTGTTTGCCCATAAAGAGAAGTGCCAAATGATTTGAAATGAACTGAACTCCATTTAAAAGTATTTTACTTCAGTTCCATGGGACAAGCCTTCACTCTGTTTCTCATCACAGGAGTTTTTAATCACATGTCTGACTTTCCTAACAGCTCTCTGCATGTTGAGCAGCTGCAGGTCTGGATTAGACCGAGAGGTGGGTTAGCTGAGGTCTTTATTTCTGTCTTTCCAAGACTGAAGCAACTCCGAAGGCAAACTGCGTAAAATAAACGTCCTGTCACGTCTTCTCCTTAGTTTCTTATCTCAATTACACTTAACAGCAAAAAAGTATTGTCATCTTATTTGCTCTTTGCTGGTATTATATATAGGGCCCGAGCACCGACGTAGTTGGAGCGGAGGACCTATTGTTATTCTAATGTGTATTATCAGTGGCGGCTGGTGGAAAATTTTCTAGGGAGGGCCATCCTATCAATTTCAGCAAACATCCCTGTATGATTTCATGCAAAAAAAATTTAGCATCAAACACGCATTATTACTTGGCAGTTAAACATTTAACATTTATTCCAACATGAAAAAAAGCAGTAAATAACACTTATATAATATAATACAATATAATATAACATGTGTATTTATTGAGATGCCCCTATGGACCTTGTTATAGGAGGTAAAGATCAGGAGACGTAAACATGAAGTGTAATTATGAATACTGATGTTAAATTAAGCTATGATGAGTTTTCACTGTTCATTTAGGGGGGAAAAAGTGGCCCGGGAGTTACTGTCAGACCGGCCCACTCAATACACGGCGCGCTGCCCACTCAATACACGGCGCGCTGCCCACTCAATACACGGCATGTATTTCGCCGGTCTACGGCGGCCATTCGCACCTCCGCCGGCGTCGCCCCGCGAACGACCGCACGGCGCAGACCGCGGTTATGGAGAAACGTTTTTAAAAGCACCGTAGTGTCCAGCAGTGCTGTGGCGTCCTCGGATCGCGAGGAGTAGTATAATGTCAGTTTATACTGTTGATACAGTTTTCACTGATTATTGACTTTCGGTATTAAAGTAAATTGAACGTGTTCTGTGAAGCATATAATATAGTCATCGGGCCTACCGGGGATTCCCCCGGTATCCCCGATGGCCAGTCCGCCCCTGCCTGTGGATACGTATGGTATGTCGAAGTAATCAGCGTACTTTTCGGAAGAAAGGAAGTTGATTGACTGACTTGTACGAAGTAGTGAAGCTTCGCATGTAGTCTGCTGTGTGAAGGAATATTTCTGAAAACTGTTCGGGAGAAGAGTTTAAAGTGTTATCAAATCAATGTCAAATGAAACAGAGTCTTGATGAAAGATCAAAGATAGTCAATTTATTTGCTTGCAAGCAAAGACGAGAAACAGTTCTCAACAGACAGCAAAAGCAGAGTCTACTGAGGAGTGCCCTCCCCTCACAGCCAAATGCATGGACATTTATGCTCCAGCCAGCATGCTGCTATCTCGCTTCGTAAACAAGGGTAAACAAAGCAGACAGGATGAGAAAACACGTCAAGACAGATGACTTCTCTAAAGCATACTGTCCTGTTTTGATAACCTGAAGGCGCTTTATGGCCCCACCATAAACTATGGATACACTCAGCCAGATGCTCCCTTTGAAGTCACTATGACCTGGTCAATGAGTTAAGTCATAGTGGTTTTGGAGACGGATTACCCCTGTTTTACAATCACACATCATATGTTCCGTAGAGGGTCGTGTCCTTCGGCTTGCAATGTAAAGGCTTACATTCTTTAACCCTTGAAATAAGGCTATGACATATTTTCCCATTACAGCTGTCTGATTGTGAGGTCAGGCTGATCTGATATCAGCTCTTTGGCTGCAGAATCGCCGCCAAACTTCTCCTCTCAAACGGGTCTTGGAGGAGGAGAGCTCGCGCTGGCGCAGGCGCCTGTCGAGACTTCTCCTGACGAGAACGCGCAGCTCCGGGGCTTGATCGTTCTTGCCCACAGCTGAATCTATTTCAGGGCGCTGATTGGCTAAATTGTATGTCACTCATTTATATCTTGAATCAGCAATTGGCTAAACGGCTTCATAGACCCGTCTCTTTTGGGCAAAAACGATCAAGCCCCCCTCGCTGCGCGTTCTCAGACGTGTCGTGCACACAGGCAGAGAGCACGAGCAGACGAGCACACAGGGGGAGAGGACAAGCAGGAAAAGCATATATTTTGCGCAGATATCATATTGTACACACATTACTGGGTACATTCCATAGTTAAAAAACACAAATATTGACAATTTGTATAATTTATGATTATTATAATTATTTTTTTTTTCCCTGTGTGGCTCATGGTGGGGCAATGCCCCATTGCCCTCTCTTGACCAGCCGCCACTGTGTATTATTATTATTATTATCCCGTGTCTTTTTATTATCGCGTGTCTTTCGTCGCAAAAAGGAGGTGCTTGGGATACTGCAAAACTTTTGAAATTTGGCACGCAAACCAGAATTTGTGAAAATTGCAGTCTGATTGGGGTGTCCAGCTGCGAAGTATGAAATATTGTCTCGATAGCGCCCCCTATTGAGTAGCCCCCAACATTGGGTTTCACCTAGCTGTATGAAATTTGGTAGGTATGTGGAACGTGATGGGACGTACAAACAATCCTGGAATTTTACAACAGCATGCATATCTGCCTTCGCTGCAGTCCATCTTTGTAGCCTGTCACACCACATTCTAGCATCCTTTAAAACTAAAAGCAGTCGTTTTAATAACACGTAATGCTGACTAATCTGACTGCTCTCCTAGATCTTCATGGTTTGTTTCTCAAACTTCACAAAAAAATTGCCGATATATCTTTGCCTTATCTTCATAAAACTCAGTCCAGCACTGCATGCATGGGACGTGCAAGTTAAAAACTGACCCTCTGGTCTAGACATGCACCGGCTGGACGGGTATTATTGAAAGGTGTTTTAATGAGGCCAATATTTGTGGGGATACAGTGATTTGACACTTAAAAATGAAAGTCATTCAGGGCTGTAAAGTTGCTACATCTGGTGCCCATGATTCACATCAAGATTGTTTGTAATATTTATATAACTATTGCCCGATATATAGAGTTTTCAAACACCCAACTACCGCTCAGTGTTAGCCTCAAAGATCCAGTGTTGATCAGGCTAAAATGGAGAGACAGCGAGATCCTTCTTGTGGCACTGGCACCTCTGTGTCACTCGGTGTCAGTCTGTGGCACTTCAGCGGAAAGAGTCAGCTGTGGCAGGCGAGCATAGTTCGGCACCCGTCAAGAAGCTGCGGAGCTGAGGGGGCGGAGCCAGATTTCCTGAGACATTTCCTGAGCATACCCATTGTTGTTACGACAGATCAGCTTCCGTAAATCAGTTTAATGATTTTAGTTGAGTCACCGGAGCCCCCTGTTCTCTGTATGCATCCTTAGAGTAAGTACGTTGTACTTTTTTGTTTCTCATTCATTTTATTTAAGTATGATTTTGCTGGTTTTGCAACAAAATGGAACATAATACACTCTTTCCAAATTATTACTTTTATAGTCATTTACAACAATTGGCTAAACTAATGAAAATAAATCATTCCGCAGCTTCTTGACGGGTGCCGAACTATGCTCGCCTGCCACAGCTGACTCTTTTCGCTGAAGTGCCACAGACTGCCGCTGAGTGACGCTGAGTGCCACAGACTGACGCTGAGTGACACAGACTGACGCTGAGTGACACAGAGGTGCCAGTGCCACAAGAAGGATCTCGGCCCTGCACCTAAAATGTTCACCATAATACATGGACATCCAAGCAAATATGAGAAATGAGAACGACCGCATTTAACTGTGCGTTGTGTAGTAAAATGTCTTCTGTCTGTTGAATTCACAGAGCCCCTGAGAATCATGCTTCTTGGGAAGAGCGGGGTCGGCAAGAGCTCAAGTGGCAACACCATCCTCGGGCGACAGGCGTTTGTATCGGACATGAAGCTGAAGAGGGTCACTCAGTACTGTCAGAAGGAGAGCGGGACGGTCAAGGACGTGTCTGTCGCTGCGACCGGGGGAGCTCGAGATGTGCCCGTCTCTGTGATTGACACACCGGGCCTTTTTGAGACGTACCGCAACAAGGAGGAGGTAATGCGAGATATTCTGAAGTGCGTCAAACTCCAGGAACCAGGACCTCACGTCTTTGTGCTAGCACTCCCTGTAGGACGGATGACGCAGGAAGATCAGGATACCAACAAACTGATCGAAGCAATGTTTGGCCCCAGAGTGTGGGACTACACCATCGTGCTGTTCACGCATGGGGATCGCTTGGGTGGGAAAACGATAAACGACGTCATCACAGAGAGCGATGACGACCTCCGCAACTTCATACGCAAGTGCAGCGGTGGCTTCCACGTCTTCGACAACAAGACCCCAGAGGACCAGAACCAGGTGACGAGCTTCATGGCAAAGATCCAGACCCTGGTGGCCCTGAATGGAGGGGGCCATTACCAATCTGCCATGTATCCCAAAACGGAGAGGAAGATTAGGAAAAAACAGGAGAGCCTCCTGGCAGAGAGAAGCACTGAGATCAGTCGTAAGGAGGTACAGCTGCTGGAGAATTTCAAGGTGGAAGAGCTGGAGAAGAAGAAGAGGATGCTGTGGAGGAAAGAGGAGGAAAAATCAAGAGTGGACGCAGAGAAGTACATCCGCATGTCCTCCTACATTCTGATATTCATCCTCTTCCTGGGAGGAATAGGACTGGTCGCTGTGCTTCAGGTGCCAAGTGTGACCCTTCTGGTGGGAATTGTGATTGGCATGTTGATTTTCTTCAAGAAATCTATTTGTTGCCTGTCTATTTCAGGGAAAATACCATGGCTTTCTAAGAAAATCCAATAGGCGCAGGAATGGATTTGATTACAAATTCTAGAAACAGAAAAAAAAACGTGTTTTTGATTTGATGGATTTCTCCCTCCCCTGTGATTCACACTCAATCCACTGTCATGTAACAACACTATAAAACTTAAGACTGTCAATAAGATTGCAGTCTTCCAGTCATCAACGTGTATAATAGCTACTGTATGACAATTTAGCTCAGCTCGGGGGTGTGAACGTCATAATGCTGCCCACGTGAAATGAGACCGGAAATAGGTTGAATAAATTTGTGGAGGGATGCTGCGTTCAATAAATTGTAATCTCAAGATGTGTGTCTGTGCTCTGTGTTAATTATTTCACTGACTACATTCAAGAAAGGCTTTAACAGTATTCACTTTTTAATTCAAGTGATTCTGTTCTGTAACCTCGGTCTTATTTGTCAGCAGGCAGTTGATGCGAGACCTTTATCTGCTACCTCGTCGTCAGATATCAAACCTGAAATCAACCAGCAATCACACTGACAACCTCAACACAGCATTAATTGGTCATAATTATTATTATTATTATTATTATTGTCGGGCAGCTGCATCGCAATGGTCGGGCCATGCAGTCAACTCAGATCAGCTGTGCAGTTCTCCCAAAATCTGGCTAGACGAGGCTTTTTCTTACTTTCTTAAAAGTGAAAGCAAAAATGAGTCCATCTCAGGGTTCGGGGCCACTTGATAAACATGGACCCAGATGTAAACTCTTAAATTCTCAAAACATGGCCTCGGTCATTGTGGCAGAAGATGATTGTACCGTGTACCAGCCATAGAATGAATGTAAATATGTAACCACGTGACCAAAGAAGTACAAACCAGAAGTGTAGTTTGTGAAATAGCATTTTATTATCTATGAAGCTGAAAAGTCTGCCAGAAATGAGGACTTTACTTTCAGTATTGTGTGCTGTGGAACTTGACTTATCGGAGACATGACTACATTTGTGACTTCAAATGTGCCAGCCTCAGCTTTTGGAGACGCAGATCTCACACATTGATCTAAAAACTAAATATAAAAGAAGTACATTTTATGATAATGTATGTCAGCCAACACTTGATCTCCTCTTGTAAGGTAATTAGGTCCTTGTTCTTTGTTTTAATGTTGCTTTTCATTTGATTTGTGCATGACATAAACAAGGTGAACAGAAAACCGTCACTCATAGGGTAACTAAAGGGCTCTATATTTACATTTGCAAAAGACTCCGAAACAATATCTATAACCAGCTGTTTGCATTGGTTCAATCTGTAAAATGAAAAAAACAAACAAATAGAATACATATCCTTAATTTGTACATTTGTATTTACAGATCAATCAGAGCAGTGAGTGATAGTTTCTACTTCTTCATCCTCATTTTCCATCTCCTCTTCTTCCTCCTCCTCCTCTTCCTCCTCCTCCTCTTCGTCATCTTCATCAAAGTATTTATCCTCCGCATCTCTGCTGACTATGTCCAAGTTGTCGTAGTCTGGGTTCTCGTCCACCTCACTGTAATGGACACATGAACACTTATGATGCACTCTTTCAAAGCAACACGAAACCTATGGTGACATCCAGTCACTTTTTCTGTTGATCACTTTAACATTAATTCACTATTAGTTAACAACTATGTTGTCCCTTTGTTACTTTACTTGCAGGCTTGAGTGATCCGGACACCAGCACTTGCAATGTGTTTACATATGAAAATTGGCATTAATAATAGAAAAATACTCTGTTTAAGTACAAATTTGATCTCAATGTTATAAGCACCTTAATAGCTACAAATCTCATGTTTTTCTGCGCCACTGTCATCTCTAGAAGGCGTTCAGAGTTTTATTTAAAAGCTCTTGAAACGTTTTAATTCAACAAAATAAAACAACATAATACAACATAAATCCTGCTCACTCAGCAGTTATTTACATAGATTATCAAATATCTTTCCGTTTCATGAGAATACATCTTATTTTTTTTCTTCTATTCAGTAGATATTTATATATACGTAATGACACACTGTTCCATGTCTGTGTAACACAAATGCAGCCTTTACATCGTATGAATGCCCATTAAGTGGTGGTGTGGCTGACCTGTAGTTGAAATCCTTGTCTTTGCCGTCTAGGAAGCGCTGGTGCATCTGACTGATGAACTCCTCCCTGAACAGGGCCTTCTCCTCTGGGGTGGGCTGCCATTGCTTCTGCTGGACAGTATAGCCTGCAGTAGCAATACAGAGAGAGAGAGGCATGCTGACTGACAGAACCGCAAGAGCACAGAAAATACATTTATTGTACAACTTCAGCTTCTCTCACCATCGTCCTCATCCTCCTCCTCCCGTGCTCCGTCCTCTCTCTCCTGCTCCTCCTGCAGGCGATTCTGGATGAGACGCTCCTGGTAGGAGCTGAGGAGGAGGTGGGCGAGCCCTCCTGTGCCTCCCGCTGGCGCCCCTGGTCCCCCCTGTGCATCGTCCTGCATGGCCTCCTGGGAGCGCTCCAGCACCTAAAACATAATGTCATTCAGAAGTTACTTCAAGACAAACAAACACAAACTGCCTAAACTGAACTGCACATTATGAAATGGAGCTATGACAGCTCTGGCACGGCATCAGGCTCTCACCTCCTCATCAGTGAGGTACTGGCCGATATATTGTTCATATAACAGCGGCTCCCTTATCCTCATCTGTTCCTCACTGAAATACTCACCCTCTAGAAAGAGAGGCAGGGCAGAGGAAGAGAGGGATGAGGCACAGTTGATAGGTAAAAAGAGTCAGCGGTCTTATTGAGTCTGGACAATTATTGTACTAAAGAAGTTTTAAATGGCATGAATCAATATATTCTTTGTTTGTTTGTTGACAAAAATAAAGCCCGTACCCCTCTGCAGGGCCCTGAGGGCGGCGTAGCGCTGGTTTCGAACCCTTGTCCTGTTGGTGAACGCCGCAGCCCGTCGCTCTATCACTTCGCTGTAGTGAAGAACACGCGGATCTGAGAGGACGTGGGCAAACGCTGACAGGTTCTGGGGCTTGAGGCAGACCTAGATATAGGGGAGGTGGGTCAAAGTACTTTGATCAGCTGCTGCCCGGATCACACACACACCAGTGTGTGGGTAAATAAACACATACACACACTGAGCTGTGTTACACGTACATGGTACCTCTCCAGGAACACCAGCGGTCTGCTCCTGTACTGATGCAGCAGCTCCTCTCTGCGCTCATTCAGGGTCAGTTCAGCATCTCCTTTCTGCTGGCTCTTCACTCGGCTTCCACTCATGGCGATGGCGTCCACCATGGCATTCACACAGATCGTCTCAGCCTGGCTCACGTACTGTGTGACAAGCAGACACACAATCAGCAAATGTGTTGCATTGTACACACAGCAGAGACAGCGGTGAAGTTGTGGCCGCTGATGCTGGTGGTCTCACCTGTGTTTCTTGTCGTGGCTGCTGGGGCTCCGTGGGGCGTTTGAAGTCGCATATCTGGGACAGTGTCACGGGTTCCTCCGGTGAATCACTCTCGTCTTCACTCTCACACGAACTCGGTTGTGTTCTAACTGGAGGATCGATTTCACCCCACATGATGAACGGTTAAGCTAGCGGTGAATTAGCTAATGTTTATGTCCGTTGTCAGATTATCTTGATTTTAACTTTACTGTAACATTAACGTTAATGAATGTGTTGTCACAACAACCGAAAAGGGATGTCTCTCGATGTAGTGTGAACATTACCACGTGAGAAAAAAAATAGTGAATTACAGGTTTATTACACACGTTCGTTTCACTTGTTTAGCATTAGCTTTGTTTTGCCGCCATGTTGGTCCGTCTTAAATATTGGCCTCCAGTTCTGCGACCGAAAGAATGGTTCCCCCCTGGTCGCCGACGCGCCTGTATTGTTGATTTTGTCGCCCTATCGCGGTTGCTTTTTGACCATAGCAAGAAGTGGAAGTATATTTAAATAATCATTTTTAAAAAACATATATGTTTCTCGAATATTCATTTCAAATATGCGAGATGTTATGACTCCAAATTAGGTTAAGATATTTTATGATTTCTGCTTACATTTCTCAACTGTGCATAAATTAATAACCACGCAGGATATCTGGAGCCAGGTACTAATCCAACACACAGCGGATTTTCAAAGTGTGGGCAGAGTGAACTAAATGGGGGTTTAGGTTTGGGGCCCTCACAGCTCATTTTTTGACCACACACACATAAGACGATGCTCAGGGGGAATTCTCCCTCTCCCTTTAATTCGTTGAACCTTTCACCACCTGGCTTCTGGCTGCTGCAAACAATGCTATTTGTATTTTAAGTAACATACTCAACGTCGTAAGCGTGCATCCTCTTTTATCAGGACAGGTGAGTGTTACGTTTCACTGTCGATCCAAGAAGAGGTGCCACTCCCACCGAAATAAAAAGGACTGACCCTTTATATCCGTGTGACCGCTTCACTTTCATCACGAGATGAGTGCTACGGACAGACAACCATGGACTGTATAGAATAAGCAGACGACTGACATATGAGACTGTCTGGTCGGTCGGTCTCGCGTCCACGGGGAATTTTGTCGCGGCGCGTGGGCTCTGCCGCCCCCCGGAGGAAGTCTCTCGTGATGCTGCGTGACAACACCGGAGGTTAAGCGGTGTTTCTTTCAAAACAATTGTGAGCATTATCTCAAAGTTTCACTTCCTGTTATGGTAGACAATAAGAGTTGTATTTTGAAAGTTTTTTAACAGGAAATTATATTTTGTCCCACCCTGGTTGACTTCACAAAGTGTATCGCACAAACTTGTCTGCCTCCCGGGACTAGCCCAAAACTCTGCTAGTCTTTTGGTTGTAATCTGTTTGAAGCAGGCAGTGACATGGGAACCATGCAGGAACAAAGATAGTGCCACGGTACGTATTCACAACACAAGTGACTGCACTGCGTGCGGCGTAATGCAGCGCAGTTGCATGCTCGCTTTGCGTGTGGACCGCAGACTGTCAAGTCTTTGTTGACAGCTGCTGCTGCTGCTGGGCCTCATTTTTACGTTAGTTATTGAACAACAAACCGTGGAAGACTGTCTTTATTATCATTGACAGTTTAAATCAACAAAAAAATGAAACTCGGTGTGTTCACTACTCTTTGTTAAATGGTTAAACCCAAATCTGGCTGTAGATTTGAGTAAAGCTATTCACTCAATGTCTTTCTTGCTTTACATTCTTCTGATGTCCGGTATTTTAAAAACATACACAAACTTAGAAGACAAAAAAAAATACTTTTTAAACTCAAGTATGCAACTACTACCAAATCAAATGTTACAGGGAGAACTTTTATTTGGAAATGTGAAGAGCGTGCACTCGATGCATTGTTTACATTCCAACACAAACACGCCGGGATATTCTGGAGCTACATTAAGCCAGTGAAGTGAGTCACAGTGCTGCTTTTGGTGGGACGAAAATAACAGCTGCACCGGTTTAATGATGCTGCCTCTTCAAGTGTTTTTTGGGGGTTTTTTTGTTGGACAATTAGCTACATTTTGAAGCAACGTTGTAGGAAGACGATATTTCCTCGAGGTAATGAGCTGAGACGAGCTCTCTCTCAGGTCAAATCCAAAATTGGTAAAAAAAAAGAAACTGTAACATGATCATGACTCTTTGCAGCCATTGTATTCATTAGCATTGCTCTAATTTAGGTGCAAAATCTTCTTTTTTTTTGGTTTGGGTGTCAGAATTGTGTGTGATGACTCATTCTCTGTTCAAGTTCAAGTCGTCATTTTAACCTACAGAATCCAGGTTTGTCAGCTAAAAGTTGGAAGACTTCCCTTTTTGAGAATGAGAAACTGAGAAAGAAATAATCTGTGTATCTTTCCATACATAAGTTAGAGCCAAGGCTCAGTTTATCATCGTTTTTGGCAGCTTTCAGGAGCCAAACCCTGTTGTGTGTGTGTGTGTGTGTGTGTGTGTGTGTGTGTGTTTACAACCAACTGAACAAATGTTAGGCAGTACTTTATTTGACAAAACGCATGTGATCCTTTTTTCTGTCCCTAGATAAATAGAGATGACAAAATATGTGGTTGAACTCTTATACAAGCTGCGTAAACATTACTACATCAACACACGTTGTATGGCACTAAAGAGAAGGATCACTCTTAATATCTATGCAGTGACCAACTCACACGCTGTTAGTAAATCATAGAGAGCCATAGACATGAATCAGATACTGATAAATATTATATAGAATATTGATTATCCTGGAAAGATAATTATATTTATAACTATCTTAACTTTCTTCAGTAAATTGGAGCTGTATACAGTGTTGTCCAATACACTGTTTCCTATTTAGAAGAGGAGAAGTGTGTATCTGGTCATCAGGGTTTACCTTTCCTCGCTGAGGTGCCAGAGGCCGATTATGTAATGTGTTGCCACGGAGAGCTTTGTTGTTGTTTCTTTTACACAGCAGCTCATCGGCCCATTGTCAACGCTGGGTGTCCGTTACCTTCTGTTAAGTCTTCACTGTTAACTACAGGCTCGTATGAGAGAGAGAGAGAGAGAGAGAGAGAGAGAGAGAGAGAGAGAGAGAGAGAGAGAGAGAGAGAGAGAGAGAGAGAGAGAGAGAGAGAGAGAGAGAGAGAGAGAGAGAGAGAGAGAGAGAGAGAGAGAGAGAGAGAGATGCATTAACACAGAGGCCTCATGCGTTTCTTCGCTTCCTAGGTCAGTCTGCGAGCCTCACTCTGAATCCCCCGGTAACCATGGAGACCTATTTTGGGCAACGACCAGACGCAGGTGTCTTCATCCTCAGCCCTCAGAGTGAAGCCGTGGCCAATGAGCTGCAAGAGTTGTCCCTGCAGCCCGCCCCCAACCTGCTGCCAGTCAGACAGAGGAAGGATGGTAGGTGGCTTTTTTAATTTTTTAATTAATTTTTTTACACTCTAAATAAAACTGCTTCTAACTTCTTCAAGGGGGCACGCGCATTGTGAAATCACTAAGACTATTTTCTAATTAACTGTTTGAAGATGCAAAAGAAGTAAATGCTCCCAGAGGGGGGAGAGGGTGTCTTGTGTGCTGGTGTTTTTCCAGCATCTGTAGAGCTGCTGCTGCTAGCTGCTGCTAGAGTTTACATTTCAGACATACTAGGTCGCCCTTCCCATTACCTCATTATAAACAGCTAGTGCCGTCTTCCAAGTGCACACACACTCTCAGGGCCGAGCTTGCTCACGCACACACACACTCTCAAACTCGAGGAAAGAGACGTACACACGCTGTATTTCAGCGAAGTGCACTTGACTAAAGAACAAAGTTGACTTTAAACTTGACCCAAATACTCAGACACGTGTGTGTGTGTACATGTAATGCATCACTTATTCTTAAAGGAACGCCCCCCCCCCCCCCCCCCCCCCCCCCCCAAAAGGATGATACTCTGTTCTAGCTGTGTCGGCTGCAGACAACATTGTTGATTGTGAAACTGGGTTCAGATGTAAGGACCCATGCCCATTTACACCTGGCATTAAAGGGACCCGGTGCAGTTTTCTGCCACTAGTAACTCTATGCAGAAATGTTTTTTGAACATTAATATTGCAGACCATCACGTGTGAATTGAGCAGCCCTGTGTACGGATAGAGATTGCATGTTAATGATGTAAATAGGGTCCGATTGAACCCGCAGCCTCTCTCTCCTCCTGGGATCTCAGCCACACCCCCCAGAGGCAGTGTCCAGCCCAAATGACTTGCAACCGACCTGCTCTGTAGTATTTTTAATCTGCACAATAAAGACGGAGCCAGTGAGAGCTGACAAGTAGAGTCGTTTAAAAACTCAATCGCTGCTAATCAGCACATCTAATGGGGGATATTTTCGTGTTACTCACTGACTGGCCTTACAAGGGCACAACAGCCAGACACTGTTTGTTAGTGTTGAAGCATATTGCAGTAAAGGGGTGTAATATGTACGGTATTCGCACATTTGTCTGGCACGATAGCTGTAACTCATACAGACATTTTTGCACAGTTGAATTGTCTCTAGCTGGAGGCAGTGTTTCTTGTTGTGGGTGCTTTGATTTGATGACGCAGTTATTGCAAAAGAGTATTGGTATTTTATGTGCATTTAATATTGTGGCAGTGTGTTCCACTACTTGAAGATCTGAAGCGTGCATTTGTATGGAAATATCTTTCTGTTAGCGTAACATCATGGAGATCATTCAGACTACTTGTATTCTGTCATGACTCATGTGTAGTCTGGTTTGACTCATTAACCCCATGTTAGGTGACTGTAAAAGAGATATTTATAGCACTGTTTTCCACTGCTTTTTTCCATTCAGTGGAAGATCTTATGCATTAGCGTTTGACCAATTAAAGTAAACTCTGGAGTAGAAATTTACGCAGAGCGATCCGGAGAAATCCCAATAATAAGACAAAGGACACGGTGCCTTAAGTGTAAACCCTTTTTCCACTGAATGGATGAAGAAAGAAATCGTATCTTCCTCTCGCTCTCTTTTTCTTTTCCTCAGAAGGACACAGCGCGGGGATGTTGTGTTTTGTTTTTGTGTGTCAGGAGTGCAATATGAATGTGTCTGCTACAGTAAGTAAACAGCTGACACAGTAATCTGATACATGTGGGCAAAGGACTGTACCAGTTAAGAAGGGCAAGCCCTGTGGAGCCCTCTGTGTTAAAGTACGTGCATGTCTCCACCTTCTGGACAGTACAAGTACTGCAACCAGCGCTGCTCTCTGTGAGACAAACTCGCGTCAACCCACGGTTCATGAACTGAACACTACCTGGACCCAAATTTCATTGTAGTCTCATTCAAATCCTGTGAATCAGCCCTGAAAAACCTGTGTGTGTGTGTGTGTGTGTGTGTGTGTGTAAGGTCTGTGCAACCCTAGCCCCACTGTGCACAGATGACGAGGTTCTGGATTTAGCGATGAGGCCAGCTGGTCCTGCTATTTAGACCAGTTGGAGAGAGTACAGGGGTTAAGAGCAAAGAGAGATATAATATCAGAGGAGGGTTGCCACTAGAGTTCCTACGTGAGTTTGAGGAGAGTGTGTAACATTTAGGGGGATTTATTTGTAGAAATGGAATACAATATTCATAACTATGCTCCCATTAGTGTATAATGACCTGAAACGAAGTAGTTTATATCAACATAGGGAGGAGGTCTTCCTCACAGTCATGTTTCTACAGCAGCCCAGAGAGCACACACACACACACACACACACACACACACACACACACACACACACACACACACACACACACACACACACACACACACACACACACACACACACCAGGCTGTAGAGCCTTTCCCGGTTTTATGTCACCTGAAGGCCACCGTAGTTCTCCGTCTCGCTTTGGAAAGAGGTTTCATTTGGATGCAACCTCACCACTACATGTCACTGAATCCTGTTGAAGTAAAAGTACTAGTTTGGGACCCAACGTGCAATTTTATGACCCCAGAACACAAGGAATGATGCTTCACTCATACAGAAATGCATATTTAGAGCTGCCAAACACAGTAATTCAATTCCAATTTATTTAGTCCAGCCCAAAATCACAAATAACAAATTTGCCTCAGAGGGCTTTACAATCTGTGCAGCATAGGACATCCTCAGTTCAAGGACCCTCACATCGGAGCAGGACAAACAGCGGAGGAGGGATCTCCCTCCACACAGGATGGACAGAAGTGCAAATGATGTCGTTGGTATGAACCACATAACACAGTTACAACACAGTCAACGCAGTACGGAGCCTTATTTTTCATTTAGCCTGCACGAAAAGTGAGTCGTGAGATCTACTGACTTCCGTTTGACTGACACGTGGATCAATAGTTAATAACTACATTTCTATTTTGAGGTTTGAAAACAGACAGACTCATTTAAAGTGGATAGTGGGGAATAGAGTGGGTTGGAAAATGGGTATCAAGGAGTCGGCGGCTTAGTAAAAACTATATATAGATGCTGTATATAAACTGTCTTAGAAGGACAGAGAATAGCGTCTTTATGTGGTGATTATGGGCGAGAGCATTGCAGTGACATGCGAAACAACAGCAGGGGGAGGAGGAGTTAATTTGAGACTTGTTTCCAGCTTTGTCTTGTTTCAGGAATAAGGGCACAGGTGATGAAACTGAAGATGAGGCTGATATGTAGCAATAAATACCTGTGGTGAATATGAAAATAACGTTTACAGCCGTAGTTAAGTTATAAAAGATTTAAATGCACCAGGGCTGATATGAATGCGTTATCCCTTTTCATAAAGTTATAGGTAACCGTTTATGATCCATGATGCAGCGTTTCAGGACCCAAGTTTCTCTGAAAACCTTTCGAAAAAAATCCTTAATGAATCTTCAAAACTGCTTCTCAACAACAACGAAATATGAGATCCATGGGCTCAATATAACCAACACTGTATTCAGCTAGCGTTCGCTTAATGTCTTGAAGCTGGTGCAACTATTCCTCCGTGTTCTCGGAGCTTTTCTTTCATTTCCTGTATTACAGAGCAGGGGGGGGGGCTCTCTCTGAAGTATTGAGTCAGGTTTTTAATGAACACAGTGACGCATTCGCTTACAGCAGCTACTTTTGGCAATGACCGTTAACCTCTAGTCTCATCATTTCCTCTCCGTGACATAACAGGGATTAATAGATCCATGGACTACCTCTGACGGACACATCGTCCGAATCTCTGTGGGTTAAAGAGGTCAAGCAGAAAATACTTCTGAATATAAACTTTATTTTTTTCACCGGATCTGGTTTGCACAGGGTCTTTGAGTACGTACATCCGTACTATTCTTGTGAACACGATGTCTCAGGCTTTTTTTTTTTTTTTTTTTTTTTAGCAACCAAAAGTGACATGAGAGGGTGGAGCTAAGCACAACCAAACGCTGAATAAGACATTCTTAGGCAACTTAAATGATTGGAATTAACTCTCATGAAGTGAAAACACAGAGTAAAAGGGTTAAAGCTCTAAAATGAAACCAGACTCCCTTTATGCTCTATTTGACTCTAAATGGAACCATATTTTACTAAATGAACATCATGCTGTTTTGAAGAATACTTAAAACTAGCGATTGGGGCCATGAACTCATTGTTCACAATGTTTACTGAGGTAATACATCAAGTGAGAAGTAGTTATTTTCCCATAGACTTCTATACAATCGGACTTCTCTTTGGCCAGTAGAAAGAATTCAAGTTTCAGACACTTCTGCATCGGTTGCCGCCTGTTTAGCAGTTGTAGAGATATTTAATTACTTCCACAAATATTAGAAAAATACCTCCTTCCCCTCCACAGGGCCTCAGCACCTCTCCAAACGGCTACTTTGAGACTAATATCTCCCCCCACTGACGGAGCAGGATCGAGCTCTGTGTGTGGGAGAGAGAGAGAGAGAGACTGAGATTTACAGTCCACTTGGAGCCCTGAGCATTTTGTTGGCTTTTATCTCAGCATGTATGACTGATATGAGTACACTCTTTATAGGGACTGCGTCAGACACAAACAAATCTCTAAAATACTCTTAATGTTACATAAATTATACAGATGTAGTCAGAGTTGAACACATTGTCACACACACTCTTTCTGAGTGCAAACACACATCTACACACATGCACACGGGATAATCCCTGCCCGTGTTGTGCTCGGGGGGCCTTATCTGAAGTAATGGCGGCTCAGAGCCCTGTTTCGTTTTCCCCTCTCTTGTCACACTGAGGAGTTCTTTGCCGGGGGGGACACCACATCTTGCGTCTAAACAACCTCCGATGCAAAAATGCAACCGCAGACGCATCACCCTGCGTATTTAACGCGTGCACCCATAGACACAGACGGTCCTTCATGCCTGCAATCACTTCTTTGTTTGTCTGAGGCACTGCCGCCTCTACCTAATTAGTTTCATCAACATAATATGAACATGACAGGCGGCGCTTCATCGTAACGCTAACCGACAGATGAGAAGGGAGCGCTGAATGAAGCCCCCCCCCCTTCACCTTTTTTAACATCATGTCACATGATCTGATGTCACCTGGGACAGAGCCTTAATAATGGTGATGAATGAAACTGTCAATGGACAGGGACAGGTGTTTTATACTGACAAGCAGGCAGGCAGAGGAGGAGCTGGGCGAGCGAGATAAAGGCATGCAGGCAGGATGCACACTTTAAGGACCGGCTGGAAGAGAACAGTTTTCTTTCACTTCCTTTGTTATAGAGCGTGCATGTGTGTGTCAAATTTAAAGCTGCTGCTGTGCTACTGACTTAGCCTGTTGACCCTTATGTTCTTTTACATTTGCTCCACAATGCTAAGAGCATTACTGTTATGTAAGAGTCGGGGGTTTAAAGCAGTTCTACTTCCTTTTTTTTTTGGTTCTTCTACGTTTAGACGACCGGTTGTGTGTCACTGCTGATTTCAGACGGCCTGGCAATCATTGGTGCTGTACTCGACATGTTCCTGAGTTTGAGTTTGAGTCCTTCAAACATGTTTAGCAGGAAACGGAGAGAGCAGAAAAGTCCGGCAGGCGGGCAGAAAGACAAACGAACGAGTAGGAAGCAGATGGAAAAGATGCAGAGTGGAAGCAGGTGTTGCTGTGTTTGTTTGTGTGTGTGTGTGTGTGTGTGTGTGTGTGTGTCTCTAATGATTTTAGGCCTGAATGCACGACGCCAGAGAGGTGCTCACACAGGTGCATCTAATCGACACCACACTGAGCTCAGATCAGAAGTGCTAAGTGAGAGGAATTTGGCGGGGAGGAAAGGGGCTCCGCTCAAAACATGTGTTCATTTGTGTGTGTGTGTGTGTGTGTGTGTGTGTGTTCGCCTGTGCCTGTCTGTGTCCGTCAGCGGCTGAATGACTGAGTACAGCAGCAGCTGGGACAGGCTGCTTGATCACGGATTCAACGACATTTGACACACGCGTCTTACTCAGTCCTGTAGCTGCAGCAAACACAGCAGAAGCTCTTCTAAAGCCGTGCAGTAGCTCTCATACAGTAGCTTTATTTATATATATATATATATATATATATATATGCTTTTTTAAAATTTCAACACCACAATACATTCAAGGAGGACTTTGTTGTAGAGGACACTCAATCAAGGAGCTTTTTCAACACTTGATGAGCAGGATAAATCCCTTTTGATGGTCTGTGATTTCAGAAGCTTTGCACAACCCTTCTTCTCATAACACGTTACTTTGCTTTCAACAAAATTCCTCCACAGCAACATTACAATCGTCAAGAGGATTACGTTTTTGTGGATGTACAGACTTGTGACAGCAGCCTAAATCCCAACACCTGGATTGAGCTGTAGCCCACTTCCTGCTTTTTGTTTTCTTTGCGCCCGAGTGTCATTCAGAGTAATCTTCCAGTTTTGAGCGCCATGCTGGAACACATGCCTGGCGTCCGCATCGACCCTGCTCCAATCAGCAGGGACATGGAGGAGAGAGCCCTGCGGTTTGAGTTAGAGCGCCAGGCCTGTCAGACTCTCAGACAAGGTGGGAGACCTGTTGTGTGTGTCGTGCTTTATGGAGGCAAACTTCCCACACATGCGATGGTTTAAAAACTGTACGTAGCTTGATGGGTGAATGCTTTCACTTCAGCGGCAGTTCAGTGCAGTAATTGGCCAAAAGGTCCGCTCGGGCGATGTATTTGCAGGTTACTGTCGAACAGCACATTACAGAAGTGCAGAGGCCTTTCAGTCATCCAGGTTTATTTTCTGGGTCTCAGGTGTTAAGTGGATCAAGTACTCTGCAAGTGGCTGGGTTACAGTTGGGGCTCAGCCAGCCTGGGCACAGCACACTTTGCCTCGAGCACATGAACTCAGCAACCTGTTGACTGTAGCGGCATGGGCCTCGCACCACAGGCGCTGGACCGAGAGCAGCTTGGACCGATTTAGGAACGGACAAACTCCTGCGGACTAAAAGACACTTTTAGCGACGTCTAAAGTCTAACGACCAAAATAACTCCTAAAAATAAGATATAGTGAAACAGGAGTTGAACAGGATTCTGATTATGTATCGCACAGTGTGATTTCCTGGGGACTCTGGCAAGGCACATTTTTAAACAGAGACACATCGGCGTCATTACAATTAGTGGGAATAATGAGATCAATTTACAGCTCTTTAATAAGCTGAGACTTATTATTATTTATATATTATTAGCGTCCACGCTCCTCCTGTGTGTGAGTGTTGGCAATTTACAGTACAGTTCAGAGAGAGAGAGAGAGAGAGAGAGAGAGAGGCCTCATGCGTTTCTTCGCTTCCTAGGTCAGTCTGCGAGTTCTGAATTATGAAGACAAATTGACAGAAACACAATAATTCTAGTACAGAAACAGGCAGATAAAGAAGTACATTTAACTTGAGTAGCACTCAGTAATGATTTTAATAACAAATCTACAAAGTTTAACAAACTCCAGTAGAAATGTGCTTGAAATCCCGTGCAATATCCAATACGTTCAAGTATTATCTTACATTTCACATTTTTACTCCGTCTGAACATACTGGTATGTTTTGTATTCTTCTTTACTGTCATATTTTTTACTACTGTTTACTGTTTAGTCTATTTATACTACTTGATTTTTTATCTTCATTTATTACTTGTGAGCAATGCTGCTGTAATCCTGTAATTTCCCCACTGAGGGACTAATAAAGGATTATCTTATCTTATCTTATCTTATCTTAAATCCATTAGAAGCAGTGTTTTGAAAGATGACACTGATAGTTGTAGTAGTAGACGGTTGTCATACTAAGTAATATACTGAATAAGTTAGATTTTTAGTTTCGGGAAACGCGGCTGCAGGTTGGCATTCAAGCATTAATTGTAATTTTGAAGTCAGAGTTGACGTTCTTGTACGGTGTTTACCTTGCTCCCTGTACAAGGCCCTCGAATTGATCTTGTCTGCATTAGGTTGTTGTTGAGCGAGGGTGCACTCACCGTTATGCGGTGGCATTTGAGCAATGGGCGCACTTTCCCAGAATAGAGTCTGTATCAGCACATCGCATCACTTGCCTGTCACCTCCTGGCACAAATCATCTGCCTCGAAAACAAGTGTTTTGTGTGTTTGTGTGTGCGTGTGTGCGTGGGCGGGCTCGTTTCATGATTGTGTGTATATATTCACACTACGCAGCCGGTAAGCTGAGGTATTTCTGCACGTTTAATACGCCGCCCTGTGTATGCTTGCACACGTTTTGCACGCTTGTAGTGTGTGTGTGTGTGTGTGTGTGTGTGTGTGTGTGTGTGTGTGTGTGTAAGTGTTTGTCTCGTTAGTCGGGCCTTGTTTGCCTGCAGGAACCAGTTCATTTTTTTCCCGCTGCCAAGGTGAGAAACTGCACCATCCTGCGTCAGCCTCGTGCTCGTCAAAGGAAGATGAGTGTTTGTGTTCTCCATCTCACGCTACTGTAGAACACACAGGGCGGGAGCTGTCTGCAGATTCTACCTGCAATAAGCAACAGTGACAGAACCTGCTTTCCATATTACCGAACAGAGCTTTTTCTAACTGTGTGGAAAAACATAGAAAGTAGAATTTGGAGCGTACAGCTACGTGGACTTGAGATAACTGAAAAAGGGAAACAAGAGGGGCAGATGCATGAGAAAGATTAGCGTGCTGGTCTGAAGTTGGAGCATTAATGACGGAGCAGACCAACACAGAAGGAGAAAGTCATGTTTTGACGTATGGGGGTTAATGTCTCTTTGTGTAGAGATGGAAAGAGGTTCAAGAGAAAGACTTTTGGATGCAGTTCCAGGCATATAGGCACAACAATACAGTCATTCCCCCACATTCATGTTAGGATCGGGTTAATGTAACTGGCCCATCAGTTATGCTTCATCGCGCGGAGTGTCGAACCCACAGAATTATCGCTCAACTTCACTGTTTAGTTTCACTCGAACCACTTCCTATGTTGTTTTTGTCTGCAGAACGGAGCTGTTATCTACAAAAAGAAAAAAAAGCCCCGTTTGCTGCTGAAAAAGCCAATTGTACGAACACCGAACACAGTGCAGCATTTAGCAGACTTTTCCAAAACTAAAAGGGGAGTGAATGTTGGACTTCCATCAGCAGCTGGCCAGAAACACGACTCCAACTCAAAACCAACGTTGCTCCCAAGTGGCCAAAAAGGAATTTAGAACAGCACATGATATCATATGGAAGCTCTGGTGTTATGTATGTTTTATATGTTGCTTTATAAAAGTGTTGTTCATATATCCTCTGAGTTGTACTTGAATAAAGTTCTTGCTAAACGTACCGAAGGCACTTTTCTGGCCATATCATGTACAAATCATCTGCAATAATTAGTTTGCTGGTTTTATGAACTTAACCTGCCTGCTGATCGAGTGGCCCCCATACGGCGTCTCAGCCCGTGTTGCAGGAACGCTGTGCTGGGGAAAGTTGAGCTACAGCTTGAATGTCATCGGGGTGATTTGGCGTCAGCACACGAGTGTCGGCAGTAAATTTCGACTTTATGGATTTGTCCTTTCACAAATCAGCTCCGATCAGACGGAACGACGCAGCGATGAGGGTTTTGTGTACGTTCCCGACGAAAGGGGAGAGAATTTCACACATAAGTGTGCATGTTGAGGGAATGAGGGTCTGGTGTGCAGTTATATTATATTGACAGAATTCAGTTTGTAGGCAATGTGTTCAAAGTACTCACCTCAGCCACAGCTCTGCACTGCAAAGGTGTGAGCTAATGCTGTCACTGCAGATGGTCAGGGTGTGGGCGAAAAGAGGCTTCTACCAAAAATGTTTCCAGATGCCATTTTTACTTTACTACTGATTTCATGACTCAGATATGCAGCAGCTATACCGATCTGCAGAAGATCATTTCCTGACAATTTTATGTTTTCAAACTTTTTGCTGACTTTTCATTTATTTTCGCCTGAGAACATGCACGGTTGGCTCAGAACGTGGTGAGTCAGAGCGAGTTTGACAGCTCCTCTTGAGTGTGTGAACGCGGAGCCATGACCCCAAAATGCAAATGCCAGTTAGCTCGAGGAGTTCTAACGATAGCTCCGTGTCGGTATCTGAGCCTCCGGCCACCTGAATGGAAAGACTGAATCACACATGTATGGGAAATAATTGCAAATAAGAAAACATCTGGATGAATGAATTCACATTCAACGTGTGCATGTGGATCTCTTTCCTCGTATCGATCTTGGTCACACAGTCTTCTGTGGTGATGAGATGCGACTCATGCAGCAGTAAAGTGTGTGTGCGCTGCTATGTAACCAAATACGTGAAACAGGAAACTGTTGGTGCGTTTGCGCCGTGGTTTCTTGGTGTGTTCATGTTTGTGTATTTTCCTTTCCCCCGTAGTGTGTCGCATAACCTTTGGTTGTCTTCTCACACACGACCACAGATCACTAATTCTGCTTATCAGCAGCTAACTGGGTAATAAAAACCTCAGTAGACAGCCTTAGATGTCACAAGTATTACTTGTATTCATATACAGAAAGCCTTTTTCTTCTTTAATGTTTTCTGTACTTGCACCTAGGTTGTGAGTAATATTGCTACCTTTGTGGCTTTCTGTGGCTGGGAACTAAGATAGAAATGATGTATGTTCGGTTTGATCAGGCTCTCTCATTCTGCAGTCACTGACTTGTGCGTCTTCTGCTTCCTGTCTCTATGTTGGCGTTCAGTTCTCCAGCTGAAGCTACAGCAGAGAAGGTCCAGGGAGGAGTTGGTCAACCAGGGGATCATGGCACGTAAGTAAATGAAAGCAAAGTGTTTCAGGAAACAATGTTGATCCATTCGAAAAGTCATTGTTTCCATTTTTGAGTAAATTCAGACTGTTTGTTCACTATGTCTGCCTTTTAGGATTATTTAACACTTTTTTTTTTTTTTTTTTTAATTAGTAATCTATTGATTGGTTGTGTAAAATGTTCTCAGTCAGTGTGATAATGAAGTAACAATTATTTTCATTGCTGATTATTCTGGCGATTATTAATTCAATTAACCATTCTGTCGATAAAATGTCACTAATTAGTAAAAAATAAATGTCTAATTTCCCACCGTTCAAATAGCTTCTTTCATTCAACCTACAGTCCAATCCCCGAGGCTATCCAACTTATAATAACAAAACAAACCATCAAATCCTCACGTTTAACAATCCTGAGCAACATGTTTGCCCGAAAAACGAATTAGGCAATTATTGCATGCGTTGCAGACACATTTTCTGTTGATAAACTAATTGATTAGAATGATACAGAATTTTACTTAATTGTCCAAAATGGAATTTGTCTTCGTCTCACCAAAACAAAAGCATAATAATAATAATATGTAACATAAAACATGTAGTATATAGAACATATGTGGCAACAAGATGGAAAAACAGTATAATGCAATACAAGTCTCCAAAATGACAAAAAGTCCCATCACTATAAAGAGTTTGCACAAAACTGATAATGTGCTCCTACTTCAGGTAGGAAGCATTGCTGGGCTGTCGTATTAAACTGCATTCGTTTTACCTGTGTGCACCTACTATAACTATCAGTGTCTGGCCGTTTCATGAAGTTTATTTTGTTTCATGCCGAGTCTTTTTCATTCACTCTCTGCCTGAGAGAAGCTGCCATGTTGCTTCAGCGTTAGCCTCATTACTCGCCACACAGCAGTTCTCTGAAGTGATTTCGATCGCGGTCAGGACGGTGCCATCGTCTCCCAACAGACTGCAGGTTCAGTCTTCAAAGAAAGGTGAATCAAGTTCACACTGCAAGCGTCATCAAGAGCATCCGTTTACCGCTCTCTGTCTGATTGAGAGATTTCCCCGTACGCCATCAAACTCCAAATGCTTTCGACTGTTCGTGCTTATTGGTATATATTATATGCATATTATATGCTTATGCTATAAGAAAAATGCCTCCGCAGTGTTAAGAATACTGTCATTATCATCAAATGCCACAAGAAGAACATCCCGTTCCGATGTTGTTCATAATTATTCGGAACATACATTTCGGTACTAGAGAATAACCTAAGCGGCCTGCCTATTATAATCCCATTTAGTCTCAAGCACACAGTTTATTTTCGAAAATATACAGAAATATTCATCTTCCGACTGTGACAGTTCATTTCATTGTAGTCTCGCACGTTTTCACAAAAGGAAGTGTGTGTAGCGCTCGGCTAGTATTTCTTATTTTTGTGCATCCACCTTTCTGCTGCAGGGATATATATTCTGCTCTGCTTCACAAACACACACACACACACACACACACACACACACACACACACACACACACACACACACACACACACACACACACACACACACACACACACACACACACACACACACATACACACACACACACACACACTACTTCCCTTTTACTAGACAAAGCTACAATAAGTAGTTCTTATCTTTGTGGACAGACCGCATTAATAATGAGCAGGGCTCCGACCTCATCCGGTGGAGAGCTACTTTAAAATGAAAAGATTGCCAGCAGACATTCAGCATTGTTAGCAATGAGGGGACGAACGGGGCTGTTGAGTGTCTTAATTGTCTGTGAGTAGTGAGCATAAACTGTACATGCGGTCAGGTGTAAGAGAGAGAGAGAGAGAGAGAGAGAGAGAGAGAGAGAAGCTGTGATCAGGCCAAGTGTGACCAGAGGAGACGGCTCTTGTCTTGTCTTCACTTGTGTTTCTTTGTAGAAACCGACCGGGACGCAGATCAAAATGTTTTGTTCACATGGTCTCATCCCATTAGCCTCTCTGCGCTCCTTAACCAATGGCCTGTTGCTTGATTAGGTGCTTCTTTTGTCTCCTCCAGTGTTCAGGGGGAATTACAGTACGTCCCAACGAGCCCTGCTGTTAGCGTTTGTAATGTGAACGGAGCGGAGATCCTTCTGTGGGGACGGGAGGGCGACGTTGTTGTGTAGCCACTGACATTTAGCCTACCTTCTTGTTGTGTCGAATCACCTTTTATCATCATTGTGCCCGTAGCCTATCATGGAGACAGAGGTTAGTTGGAAGAAAGACAATACTTACTGTAGAACAGCGGCGATCACCACTGGAGCACATCTGTACAGCTTCCAGAGTATGTAGTGCATTGTATACAATATCCATAAGACTGCGTTGACACTACAACTGGCACATCAGACTGTGAGTCGTTTTCAATGGAAGCCGATGACATGACGCTAATCTGTAACATTTTGTCTCCCTTTTTTTTGTCGACTAAAGAGAGTTTGTTGAATTTCTATTTTTCTCTTTTTGACGGCCATATTTACTCATCGTTTTTGGTAATGAAGTCAACACAATGGATGCCATCCTCGGTGATCTAGTATGTCTCTTTATCACTCAACTGTCTCCCCGTTCTGCCTTCCACAATCCCATTAATGAATAATCTCTCAAATGCCCTGCTGACAACTCATATTTCTTCTATTCGCCGTGGTGTGTGGTAGGGTGTGTTCATTTGACTCGGTGCTATAATAGGCCCACGGTGTGAAACCCTGCCTCGCATGTTATTTATACACTTCTCAGATGTGAAAAAATGTTTCTCAGCTAAACCTTCATGCGCCGGTGAAGCCCTTTTCTGTTGCTGTTAGCAAGAGCAATAAAAAGAGCAGAATACTGGTGGAGCTGGAGAAACGTTCTCTTGTCTGAGATGACTCTGTAGTCGATATATATGTACTGACGGCAACACACTTGACATGTTTGTTGAAGACAGCAGTGAGATTTAGGCTATTAAAGCTATTTCATGAAGTATAAAATATGTCACACATTGTTTAAGTAAAATGTGCTCAAAAAAACAAGCCAGTCGGTTAACACATGAGAAACAAACAAAGCGCTGGTTGGCAGCGGACTGAACATCAAAACACAGCCACCGCCAGAGGAAGCTACTCCATGTGCTCAAAGTTTAAAGACCGGGAACGCTGGTTAGCTTTAGCAGGGTGGCAAGAAGCCACGACGCAGCCACTCATGCTCATGATGGGGTCTTTTCTCTCTGACCTCACCCTACCGCTCTCTATTTCCTCCTCTTCTGTTGCTCCATTTTCCTTCCAGCTGCCTCTCTTCATTCATCCCGTATCCCCCCCGTCTTCCCTACATTCGGTTGTTCTGATGCTCCCGTCTTCTTCCGATCCATTTCGACCGCTTTCATCCCTCCAAGGTCTAATTTTGTGCTCATCCATCTGTCGTTCCCTCCATCCCACTCCTCGTTTTTTTTCCCGTGTAGCGGACTGACAGGCAGGCTCAATCCCCCTTGTGGATGGGTGAGAGGTCTAAGAGGGTCGATGTCCCCAGGGGTGTGCAAGAGTGAGTGTGCACCAGCAGCAGTTTGACAATGCTCAGCGACGTGAACTCGGGCTTGAGCAGGTACCAGCAGTCTCGCCCAGGGTCGCTAATTTAGTCACACGCCTCGTGTCTGTGTGTGTGTGTGTGTGTGTGTGTATGGATGTGGACATTAACCTCTCAGTCATTGGTTGGTTTTAATTCCAGCGTGCCGACGGAGAGCCAAATCGGCAAAACACATTTCACCGTACACAGCAGCGTGCCGGTCCTGCATTGTGTTTGTGTTGCGCTCTGAGAAAGTTAGCTTTCAGTTTAGCTACATCCATATAGCGAGCTTCACAAGTGCTATTTGGTACATTATGCTGCTTCAGAGTGATTTGGCCTGTCAGAGGCTTGGATGCCATTCAAAGCAAGAACAGCAGCGAGGCGACTAAAGCCATTTCTTACATCCTTGAGACGTCTAAGAGCATCGATGGTATACTGATGATTTAAGGGTTGATCAATGATTTTTCTTTTTCCTACGTCGACATTTGCCGATTTTAACAAATTTCCTGTCAGACTTAAGACGTTATCAAGATAATCTATAGGATTTGTGGAGCGGCATGTCCACCTGCTGAGCCCCGCTAGTTTAGCATTCCCTTTACATGGACATGACATCCCACATCTCTCTTTTCCGTAAGCCTGCTCACCAGAAAACGCTGTGGTCCATCAGATTAGTTCACGTTTTTTCTTTGAAAGCTTCTTTCTCAACTGTTAAACCGTCTCCTTTGCGAGATATCTTGCATCAGCTGCTGTGTGCTGGACCCATCCCACCTTGCTTTGTATTCGGAGCCTTTAGTTGGTAAAAGTTGGTAAACCTGCAAGTGTGCAAATAAACGAGTCATCTGCATGTCCTTCACTGGCACACACCTTTTACATAGCGCTTCACATGGACATCTCGGTAAACCCCATTATATCCCCAAATACAAGATAGTAGGTTTTCTATGAAACTAACTCTCATGACTGGTTTTAGTCTGTGTTGGAGGCTGACGTTTGCCCAGGAGACAGTCTGTGCTTGCAGCCCCAGTTCATTCGTGTAAATAAAATGTCCAAATCTAGGATTACACCAACAATTCATCTATGTTCAGTACCTTAATAACTTCCTCATTCAACACTGCCTCTTATCTGTCTTATTTTACAGCCTCCTCCTCATTCATAGGGGCTTGGTCAACAAATAAACATATGCCAGTTATAAAAAGTTTAATTTACGACTCTCTGCAGTGTCATTGAGCAAATCAAATGTGAAATAGTGTTAATAAAATAAAATGGACTCTGGCCTATACACTGATCCCCATCATGCTCAAGTTGTGTATATTGCTACTCAATAACCTGCTTGCATATATACAGTGTATATATATATATATATATGTATTCTTACATGCAATACAACATGATTTAATATATTTGAGGTTTAGAAGCGACATCATAAAGCCTGTACTGACATGCTGCATTTAACTCAGCATTTTGGTGTCATCACCACCCTTTAGGCTGTTGGGTGTCTAGCGCCACTAATCCCTGGGTTTTTGCATAATCATAGGCCCGCAGCGAGTCTTGCTCGAGTCATTTGGGAATGCTGAACAGATTCCGTAAATGTCACTGCTGTAAAGAGACTCGCTGGACTGGAACCCTCGGAGTCCGTCCCATTACACCTCTCCCTCTACCTGTTGGTGGAACCGCTGCCCAGGCTCTTGTGCATTTTGATCTGTCATAGCATGTAAATGTGTGAGTCTGTACAGCGAGAGCAAGCATTTACTACGCTGGCATGGCACTCACAATGAGAGATTTGGCAATGTAAGAGCAATATCCCTCACCATCAGTTTAACCTATTCAAACTGAACTGGAGCTGAACTGGAGACGCAAAGAGCCATTCAAAGCCATTTGGCTCTCCATTCCCCTCAATGGCATGGATGTACACACTGCCATGTTAATGTCTCCTCTCTTTCTCTCTCTTTCTCCCTGCTTTTGCTCTGATCTCACTCTTTATTCTTCAAGCCCTGAAAAGTTCAGCTTCCTTCCACGAACAGAGACGGAGCTTGGAACGAGCTCGGGTGAGTATCTCATCCTCGAATCTATCGGCGGACTCAAAACGTGCCTGTTTCAAGCAGATATTCAATCTCGAGGCTTTGTACCATCTGACATCATAACAGCATCGCTTGAATAATAATGTAAATACAGAAGGGCTGGAAATGAGAAATATGCGCTGCGATAAAGACCATCTGCACAGACACATATGCTTTTTATATTGTAAAGTGCGATGTGCAAATATTGGTGTCGGTGATGGGGTGCTTGAGGACAGTTGGTAACGACTGCTCTAAATGGTATATCATGTAGCAGTTGGCGATGATTGCAAAAGAGGAAGTCTGGGTTTGAACTTGAGAAGTCATGGACGGATGAAATGTTGGTGAGAGAATGAGTTATGGGGGAAAATCATAAGCAGGTAGTATGAATCCAAATGTGAGTGATTGTCTCAATGTTTTCCTCCGTCTTTCTCCAGACTGAGGACTATCTCAAGAGGAAGATCAGGGCTCGACCGGAGCGATCCGAGCTGATCAGGATGCACATCCTGGAGGGTGAGTGCCGCACACGGCCTCCCGTCTGTCTGACGGCAAATAACTCAGAAGGCTTCCCAACACACTGGCAAAAAAAACAAAAATGTACATCGTTTTGTTTCTTCCGCGCTTCCAGAGACGTTAGCGGAGCCGTCGCTTCAGGCCAGGCAGCTGCAGCTGAAGAGAGCTCGCATTGCCGATGATTTGAACGATAAGATCTCCCACCGGCCGGGGCCCATGGAGCTGATCCACAAAAACATCCTGCCTGTTCACTCCAGCATTAAGCAGGCCATCATCGGTAAGCCAGGCCAGGTGTCAGATGGATTATATTTGTCATTGAGCAAAGATGCACTGTAGTAGTGGAGGCTGGTTTCAGGCTGGGGGTGTCAACAGTTCTTGACATGGTAGTTAAAACAACTTTATGAGCCTTTAATGTCATTGTGGCTTTAAGATTCCTCAGCCTGTTTTGTTGTTTTTCTGCTCCATAGAGGCCACGAAATACTGAAAACACCTTTCAACACAATATGCCCTGCGTATATGTGGAGGAGGGAGGTGTAATATAAATGTGAAAGTGTAATATATCACAACACACCCACAGTTTCAGGCTCCTGACAGGATGCCCCTGCTGGCCCCCGTCCTCCAGCTATCATGAACATACTGATTCTCCCTCGCCACACACACACACACACACTCGGATACCTGGCGATACACACTTGAAACAAATGCACGTTCCCATCTACTATGTAGACAACAACCAGGTTACACACACAGACTCCCCCACCTGAGTAGTCATGCTTCAAACAGCCACAGATGTTAAACTAGGATAGAGTAAATTATGTATGCCCTGGCATCCCTGCTTGACAGACAGGAAGTGAACACCCTTCCTTCCTGCTGTCAGTCTTAGATGGCCGCATTACCTGTTAATAAAAACTCTTTTATTAGGAAAATTACACACTAATTGAAGAGTTAGAGCTCTAAATGAATGGATGGGATTTTAATCAGTCGCAATTTGGGCATATGACAGATGGTAATGACCCCAATTTCACTCTTTTCCATCATAACAGCAACAATACAAGAAGCTGTTTAAACTGTTATCGTCTCCGGTCCAGTGCTGTCAGACATTAGATGATGAGATCAGAGTCGGTGGGTCCAGCTGCTTGATTGATGTGTGGAGGCAGGAACTCTGGGATTTAATAACGTTCAGCGTCGGTGGATTATCCATCGCTGTCACAGCCGCACAGCAAACACAATTGCATTACCGGCAATTATTGTGGGAGAACTGGGAACACAAGAGTTGCACACGGTTGACATGCAAAGATGCAAACATACGAGGTGCGACGCAGACACACACACACACACACATACACATACAGGCAGGCGGCAGCAGGAAGGAACTCATCACATTATTGGATCAAAGGGTGTTGAATCAGCCCCATGTTGTCTTTTCATCATCGCCCGCTGATGTTAGATTAATGACCAGCGGTGTATTTTACATCGCTATCTGCTACACCCCACAGCAGCTCCTGTAATTAAATAACACACATCCACCAGCAAAAAGGAAAGTCACTGTCTTGGAGCTTAGCAGCTACCTTTTCCTCCTTAAATCGCCGTAAAGCCTCAATAGTCGGCATAATAATGAAATGATTATGTGATATCCCCGAGGGGAATATTAGCAGGACCACGACTTGGATTCATTCCTGTGCTGGAGGACGTTTCAACCTGATGCTCACTCTGGCTAACACAGAGACATTTGTCCTTTTGGTTGACACATTTTTGTACAGTTAGTTAAAAAAATAATACTAATTTATGATTGATTTATAAATCTGTTTTATATAATTTGGCTACTTTCATTTTTGTAAAGAGAATATCATGAGCAGTGCAGAAAGGTTGTCATCAACAGGAGGAGCCCTCACACAAACAGTTAATGCATTCAGAGCATGAATTGCATAACTGATCCTCCAGAATTCTCAGCATACTGTCATTCACTCAAGAGAGACGCCATCTGTCACATGGAAACCAGTATGACTGAGGTGGTCATGCTTGCTTGGCTGCACTGGAAGTGAACTTGGATGAATGGAAACTATTACTGGGATAAAGGACAGAAGAAGATATCACCTAAAACTGTCTTTTATGGGCACGATGTGCAGACAGAGAGGACAAGCATTTAGGTTTCTCTGCAGCAGCCATCACATAAATGCACTAGTTGACAGTTCTGGAGCAGACATCTGAGGAGAAACTTGGCTTGCACATGCAGTGATGTGTTTGCTGATACTTGTAGAGGACATGCCGGTGCTAATTATGACTTAAAGGATGCTAACAGGGTGTTAGTGCAGTTTGGATTGCAAGGATGAAACCACCTGTAAATACTAGTAGCATTTTATGACTTCACCTGCCTTGATAGCTACCCTTTCCTCCCTTCTCTGCCTCTCAGAGACACGGTTTCCAAAGGCTTCAGGTGATAACTCGTCATGTGACGACGACAGCAATTACAGTCTGTCTCCAGAAGAGCCGGTGAGGCTGGAGTCTCCTCTGGGTCTGCTGCCTCTGCCCTCTCCACCAGAGACGCTGGCTGGCAGCAGCGTCCCATCTCCCACACAGGTAGGACGCTGTGTGACTTACATGTTGTGTGTCATGGATGCAAGACTGTAATATCCAGTATAGTGGCAAACTCTTGTGTAGCATGAAGTGTCCCTATGTCATGTCATGGGAATCTTGATATTTCTCAAATAGGCTATATATCGTGGCGATATTTTGGCCTGGCTGATTTATTGGTCTAGCTCTCGGTGAGGCCGTGGTGCAGCCATCGGGGATTAGTTTTGCTCATTTTAAGTACATTTCTATCTTATCGATTAGGTCTCTCCTACTGCTCTTGCTTTCCCACCAATCTCTGGATCCTCCCCCGCATTCAAGTTGACCAATGGGACGGCAGCGTCATCCGCCCAGAGGACAGGAGCGACTTCACAGGTCAAGGTAAGTGACATCTGTCCACAAGGCCAATCAAACAATCAAAGGTGACCATTTAAACCGTATATAGAAGCCGTGTAAACTATGCTTGATGCTCTGATATTAAGCTGCTCTAATCAATATTCAGACAAAGTTAGTGACCAGCTGGTGGACATACTGGAGCATTTCGCAGCTAAAGAGTCAGATATTTCACTTGGGAGTTTAGTAGAGACCAAAAGAGAGCTTCGAGGAAAGTGCCTACCAGACATCACATTGATTGATGTTGTTGTATAAAAGTTTACAGGAGACACTTGCATCCCTTCTCTTTTTTTCAGTCCCAGCCTAAACCAAACGTTGACCGCTCTGCACAAAGACACAAGAAACCGAAGGACAACAAGCCAAAGGTAGATTTAAACCCAAGAGGAAACAAATGAGTCACAGGAGCAGCAATAAATGGGTTATTTGTTCTACTGTTAATGTGTTTCCTTCTAGATTAAAAAGTTAAAGTACCATCAGTACATCCCTCCTGACCAGAAGGGAGATAAAGAGCCTCCTCCCCATCTGGACTCATCTTATGCCAAAATCCTCCAGCAGCAGCAGCTCTTCTTGCAGCTCCAGATCCTCAGTCAGCAGCAGCAGCACTATAACTACCACGCCATCCTGCCTGCACCACCCAAGTATGTCTATTATGTGTGTGTGTGGATGCTCAAGCTTGTAGTGTGCAGTAACACCGGGGGGGGGGGGGCTGGTATCTTGTGTAAAGACCCTCTCTGACTTTCTCTCCAACAGACCTCACACAGATCAGCAGCCATCTTCCTCTTCCTCCTCCATTTCCACGACTACTTCCTCCCCCCCTCGACCTGTCGCTGCCCCTTCAAAAGCTCCCTCTCACCAGGGCGGACACATCCGTCAGAGTGCTGCTGCTTTCCGTGGGACAAGGCCCGTCTCTTTACCACCGAACCTGGATGAAATGAAGGTTAGCTTCTCACCATCCAAGAGACAACAGCTTGGTTAGTTTATGATCCATGTCTTATGTGTCATTCTCTCGGTACAGTGAGAGCAACGGCTCTCTCTGCTTGTCTACAAGCTGCGAGTCAATGGCGCAACGGGTGTTGACATATTTCAAAGATTGTCTGTTGGCAACATTTTGTCCCAGATAGGTGGCCTGCCAACTCAGAGCTGCCAAAGAATGGGGCAGTGATGGATTAGTCTGTCTTTTTGTTTTTCTTTCTTCTTTTCCCTTAAATCCATTTCAATTTTCCTCGGCTCTTTATCCCCATCTCTTTGCTTTTCTTCGCTCTCGTCCGTCAGTCTTAATTTCTCTGTTAATCCGTCTTCTGTCAGGTTGCGGAACTGAAGTCCGAGTTGAAGCTGCGCAGCTTGCCAGTCTCCGGAACCAAAAACGACCTCATCGAGAGGCTGAGGACCTACCAGGAGCTGAATGGAGGCAGTGACACTACCTCCTCTCCAACAGCAGGGGGTACCACAGGGCCAGGGGCCGAGGGAACAGGGAAATCCTCCAAAACTGCTGCGGCAACCCCCAACAACACATCACAACGACAGCAACAGTTTCAGTGCCATCAGACATCCTCTCTGACCGGTTAGTCAAATATATCTGTACTTCTTCAATCACCTCTGTTCATAAAATTCTGTATTCAAGTGTTAAAAGATCAGGAAGACTTAGAGGAAACCGTGTCGATACTTGATTATCTTTGTATCTTACGCTCTGTATAGCTGATGCAGGTAGCCGTGCAGCCACTCCTCAGCAGCTCATGACCTGTGGAGGCACCGCGTCCCCCCCGACCGCCTCACTCACACACTCCGACTGCTCGCCGGGCGCCATGAGCCCAGAAGATACCAGCTTTAACAACGACCCCTTGGAGGAAATGGTCAGAATGTTTTTGTTGTTGTTGTTGTTGTTGTAACACATTGACGTAACCTCAGTGAGGCTGTTATCAGCTATAACAGCCGTATGAACTCATGGCAGAGCGGTGGCGATATGCCGGCCTCGAGACTCGTGTGCCCTAAAAGCATGTGCGGCCGTCCCGGCTAAGTAAACAAAGCTCAAACAACAACACACAAAGGGAGAGTGACTTCATTCTCTGCCCAGGTCGACATTACTCCTCTACACAGTGTCTCTGCATAGGAAATGGTTGTTCGCTGTTATAATAAAGCTCTGAATTTCGAATTTTGCACCTTTTACGATATATAACTACTAAATTACGACACACCGTTAATTTGTAATGAAATGTATATTTGAGATAATGGACTTTTTTGTCATTTAATTTGAGTATACTTAACTTTGTTTTACCTTTTAACTATTAATATACATTTATTGTACTGCAGATACTTTTAACATTTGGTCAAATTTTAAGACTGCCTATATTAAGTATGAGGGCGTATTTAAATATGATTAATTATAACTTAATGGTGTCTCAAAATAGCACAGTCAAGATTTGTAAAAATCTTTAGTTTACTAAAAACCTGCAAGACGAATGACATTCCCGTCAGCTGCAGCTGTACTTTGTTTAGTGCTAATTAGCTAATCTAATAAAAGGCTAAGATGGTGAATATGGTAAACATTATACCATAAAAACATTAGCATTAAGCTCAGGCAAGCTTTGGCTGTACACTCTTGGTTTTCATCTCAAGTGTTGTCCCACTGTATGTTTACCTGTTTTCATTTTTCTCTCTTTCTGTCTAGATGAGTTCACATATCACCCAGGTGAGCCTTCAGCCATGTTCAGCTGCTCAGCTTGCAACCAGCATCAAAGAGGAGCTGAAGTGTTCCGGGCTAGCGCCGTCTCGGTTCTCTTTAAAGCAGAAACACTGCCTGGTCTCATCGACGGCCCTCGCCACGACAGCCACAGCTCCAGTGGTGAGTGTGGACAAGGACAGGATGCTGCAGGAGAAAGACAAGCAGATCGAGGAGTTGACCAGGATGCTGAGGCAGAAACAGAGGCTGGTGGAGGTGCTGAGGATGCAGCTGGAGCACGGCAACCGAGGAGGACCGGAGCCGCTGGTTCTCGTAAGAGTTAAACAAGAACCTCCTGATGGACCCAGTGTCCCGCTCTCTTTTGGCCATCCGCCATTCTCCCCTCCTCCACCACCATCCGTTTCATGCGAGATGGATGTTATCAAGGTTACTGTCAAACAGGAAGCCATCGAGGCAGAGGAAGTTGCGTGCGAGACAACGATGCAATTACCACAACTTCATGGAATACCGTGGTCTTTGACTCGGACTCGGGAGGGACACGAGCAGGTTCAGCTCCAAATCAAGCCGGAGCAGATGAGCACACAGGCAAAACAACAACAACACGTATCTCTGCAGCAAACCGCTCTGCAGCTGGCCCAGCAACAGGCCATACAGAAACTTTTGCTGCAGCAACAGCGCAGCTTTCAGAACGAGCAGACGGTCATTCAGAACCGCAGTCAGACGCCGGAAAGCCTGCAAAAACTTTCTCAGCAGAGAAAGAAGAAGTCTCACAAACAGCATCTCAAACAAGTACAGCTGCAGCAGCAACTGTTGCAGTCACAGCAGCAGCAGCAGTCAAAGCAACATCACCAGCAGATGCAGCTAAAGCAACAGATTCTGCTGAAGCAGCAGAAGTCATTTTTACAGCAGCAGCAGACTAAACAACTGCAACAAATCCAGATACAGACAAAGATCCAGCTGAAGCAACAACAGGTGCTGATACAGCAGAAACAGCAGGCGCAACAGCAGCCGCCACAGGTCAGGAGTGGGTTTTATAATATCATTTACACCACATTGACTCTGAGAAAGTTCTGCCATTTAGGATGCTGCTGACGGTCTCTTCATCTGGTCAGATTTTTAGAACATATAGAATTTAACAAGCGCAGCTGGACAGCATTGAATTTGTTGAATCACAAGATGAGCCGAATCTTTGGCACGCCAATAAGAAATGTAAAGCAAAAGTGTACACAAACGCTGAGGCTCTCTCTGAAAGTTTCTCCTGGGTTTTTGTGCAGGTGTCTCAAGTGTCCTTCAACCAGCAGTCAGTGCCTTCTTTCCCACTGGACCTCCTCAAGAGCAACTCCACCCCGACTCTGGTCACAGACAGCAACGGCAACCACTTCCTGGTGGCGCTGACCAGTCACATCACTGAGAACCAAGGGGCCGATGCACCTGGGAGCAAAGCAACCAATCAGATCGCACTGCAGGTACATGACTCATCTGTGTGCATGATGTTAGAGGAGCATAATCACAGGTTGATCAATTAACAAAGAAGAGCGACACAATATGTTTACGTAATAATAAAAACACAATAATGGTACATCTGGTGATGTTTGAATGCTGATGTACTCTGTTTATTATAATAATAACCTCTTGTACTAATACTAACTACACTGTTTCTTTTTCCAATAGCGACTACAGTCTACTCCAGCCAGGCTCCCTGACCACAACCCTGTTAATCAAACCAAACAGATGCACAAAGGATTTTTCAACCAACAAGAGACAAAGGTGAGGTTTAAAGAAAGACATTGATGATCTGACTTTTCTGGCATGAGAGTAACTGAAGTAGCATCGTAGAACAGGGAAACCTTTGAGAGATGCAAAATGTACGTATATTATGGCTTGGATTTTCAGATTTTCACGACACCATTATCGTGGAAACAATAATTAATTCTCACAATATTGCGATACCTATAGAACATTGTAATTGTCTCTTTTGTATGCGAATGAATTTCACTCAAAGTGTTCTAGTGTAGGCAGGTGGAGAGTAGGGGTGGGAATCGCCAGAGATCTCGCGATACGATATTATCGCGATACTTTGATATTATCGCGATACTTCGATATTCTGAGTATTGTGATAACATATATTGCGATTTATTACTTTTTTCAACTTCAAGTTATGTCCCCAAAGGAAAACTGTGTCAACAACATGTTTTATCCGAGTTCTTTCTCTGATGTCTCCATCTTTGTTTCGACCGACTTCCTACCAATCACACACGCAGACCCGGCACCTCTGCTGACCTCACCACAAAACAACTCAGCACCATCTAGTGGACTGAAAAAGCAATTGATTTGATTTAAAAAAAAAAATAGTTTATATAATAAAGTATCGATACTTGGCGTCCGTGTATCGATATAATATCGCCACGCAAAATATCGCGATACTATGCTGTATCGATTCCCCCCCCCCACCCCTAGTGGAGAGAGTCTGTAAATTGTACTAAAATGGGGTTTAAGAGGCGCTGGATTGTTTACACAATATCATCATGTGTCAGGTATTAACATGTTTGTTTTTTTAAATATCACGGTTATCGTCATGTATTTGGGTGGTAGCATAAATCTCATTGATCAATACCTCAAAACGGAAAGTATGTATTTGGCTTGCTATGACGAGAGGCAGGTGAGAACAATGTGTGTGTGTTGCTTTTTCTTCTATTTAGGTGAACTGGCCTTTTAAAAAGTACAAATACTCACTCAACAGCAGATGTGACCCCTTACAGTGTCACAGTTCATGGACCCTCATCATACTACACTTCATTCTCAAACTCGAAGCCCCCCCCCCCCCCCCCCCCCCCCCCCCCCCCCCCCCCCCCCACGCGTCACTGAAGCAACGGCAGAACAGTCTGCTAATGTTAATGTTCATAAAGAGTTGAGAGTGAGAGAAAACTGCTCCACTGATTCCAGTAGCAGTGGAAATTAATGGCGTATGCCGTTCGAGACAGTGACGGCAAGTCTCTGATAAGAGTGTCTTGACACTAGCCCGATGCTGATCATTATTGCTCGGCTAATTACTCCAACGACATCGTCCATTACTGTGATGTATGTTCTTAATGGAGGATGAACAAAAACTCCATCGTATCTCGGCTAATTGAGATGTACGGTATCTCTCGGCGAGTGCAGGTGCGCTGGAAAATGTCAAGATTTGGTGGAAGACTGTGTTTTCAGCAGGTCTCAGCTGTCTTGTAGCCCTCGTATCACACTCTTAATAGAGCTGACTGATGATTTCAATTGGCAGCGGTACTAGTTAGTGAAATAACTAGTACCGCTGCCTCTGCATACTGTTTTCCCTGTAAGGATAACTCATTTTTCCCCTCTTTGTGATGAATTGAAGCCACAGAACGGGGCACTTGAGGTCTCTGTGCAGCCTCAGCAGGACGTTGTTCTGTGTTTGTCAGCACCTCCCAGTCCGCAGCCTTCCTTCAAGGACCAGGAGACCGCCCCCTCAGAGAAAAACACCTCCTCACCATCCTCTCAAACTGTGAGTAATCTCCAGATGGTGACTCGCGTCATCCAGTCAACATTGTAAAACTTTCCTGATCACTTTGGATGTGAAGGAATCTAACTCACCCCCTCCCCCCCCCCCCTTCCCTTCATTCCCCTCTCCTCCAGGAGCGGTGTCCCAGTCTGGAAGCCTTGTTCAGTCCTCTGTCTCCAGCTTCCAACGAGACAGCTGCCTCATCGCCTGATGACAGAGTATGACACACTGCATGTCTGATGGTGCCACTGTGCAAGAATGAATGAAATGTTCATCATCTCAAATGTGTGATTCGAACACCTCGGGGGTGTTTCTTAGGTTTTGCTAACCTACATTACGCTACATAAGCTGTGTCGCTCTGCATTTCGGTTCCATACGTCGTTTCGCATCATTTCACATTTCACTTCAAGTGCTCGAGTCACATGGTAATGTGCTATGTGAACTTTACCCACAGTTCTGAAGGTTAATGTGTTGTTTCCTCTGTGTGTGTCCTCAGGATACAGAGCATGAAGAGGATTTTATTGACATCATTTTGCAGACGGGAGGTAAGATACAATAATATTGTCCGATCTGTCGTTAGCATTTAGTTTCTATGCCTCTGTGACCTCTGAAAACATGTTTGTGTCCATAACTGTCAAATTCACCTTCTAATTATGACGATTTCACGCAAATGTCTAATGATGGATGGAGGATAATGATATTTTGGACAGACATGGGTGTGAACTGCAACTTGACCGGACGGCGGTGGTTCTGGTTTAATTCTGTGTCTTTCTCTTCAGAAATGTCGACCGCTTTCCACCCGGCACCAGACCCTTCTGTGGACCGTCTGAATCCACGCTCCTCTTCCTCTTCTCCTCACCCCTCCCCGTTCCAGCTGATGCTATCCCCCACAGTACCTCCGTTTTGTGACACCCAACAGTCCGTGGACGAGGAACGGCACCTCGGCGGCGCCGAGAGTGGGCGCCTGGAGGACTTCCTCGAGAGCGCCACCGGTAAGCCTCTGCTGGGGGTGGAGCCTGGAGGCCTGTTGACTTTGATTGACGACCTCCACAGTCAAATGCTGTGCACCCCCAGCATCCTGGACCATCCCTTGTCTCCCATGGACACCTTCGACCTGGATACGGAGGAGACGCATGGGTTGGACGGTATGGATTGGTTGGACCTCACCATGGGAGGAGAGAGGGGAGAGGAAACCACCACGCTGGCCCCACTTGGCCCCCAAACACCCACTAGTGTCTTTTCCACGGACTTCCTGGACAGCTCCGACCTGCCGATACACTGGGACTCCTGCCTATAGCCTGCAGCAGTCGGAAAACAAATACGGGGCTCAGTTGCACTCACTTACACAGTCACACACATGCACCAAAAACATGTAATTTATTGCTGAGGCGTCGGTATCGGCTTAGAGCACTCGTTCTGAGTCTTCTCACACACTGGTGTATTGAACCTTTAAGCGCTTTGACCTTTATTTATTTCATTTACACGCTGGTGTATTGATTTGTGCGCAGAGGTAGGCAGGTCCTATATCTGTTCTTGCTGCTTTAGCAACAGTTTTGTCAACACAAAGAGGGGCTGCTGTGGATTTTGATCCGATTTATTGATGAGGCACTTTTAACTGAGCCGTGAACCCGTTGCTGACATATAAACGAATCTCGTCTGTTCTTGTCACCGTGTTACAGGGAACGCATCAGTTTGACTTTGGTCTAAGTAGGAGTGCAAATCCTTAGTTGCCTTGTGTAGTAATGATAATTAATAGTTTACCACTACAGCCAATCAATAACCAAAGTTTAGGTGAAAGACACTGATTGTCGAGCAACATCATCCAGACGAGCTGCACTCTGATGCTATAAATTCAGAAGATGTTGTGATTCTGAATCTCATGTTTCTCGTATCAGTTTCCGCAGCATTGTGACAGTTGCAGTGTGCACGTTTGTGTGCACGTTACAGACATAACGTTGGTTCTTGTGCAGGCTACTGCATTAAATGCGTTACTATTGTTTCATCCTGTTTACTGTTAATGAAAAGGACATTACATACATAACACAAGGAACTCATATTGTGTGTTGATTTTGGTGGCCCCTGTGGACAAAAGGGATAGTGTTCAAAATGCACCAGTCTGCCACGATCAGTCCTGGTTCTGGTTCTCCCGCAGACGGACCCTCTAGTTCTGGCCAATGCATTGGAGCTTCCCGCCAAAGTCGATATACAGGTCATCCTAGACCACGTGAAAGATACTCGCAACCCCCGCCTTGTCATTGGCTGATCCCATCATGCATCAGCGGGAAGCTGATGCATGAGAGCATCTGATGCAGAGCATCGAGGCCAAACTACTGATCCTGGCCAAAGGTGGAGCCGCTGCCGCCGTTGTGCGGAGCTCTTCGCCCCACAGCGAGCTCCATTGTACGCGACCAGACTGGCAAATAAATCCAATCCCATTCATTGTGTATGAAAAGCAACTGATTCGCTGCACAAAGCATGCTGGGATACCTGTGTCGTGGAACAAGCTGGCGCTGTGACGAGAGAGGGCCTGGCAATTTCAAAGATTCAAATAATGCTTTCCTCAAGACAGCCAATCAAGCTGCAGCACGGGCGACCACAACCAGGAAGTGCTAGAATGAGACTGATGACAATTGTTTTGTAGTTTATAATCTATCAAGGTAGAAAAAAACACTTTTTTTCAACCAATTATTCTTGTTTAGCTGCGTTCAGAGGAGGAGTGACGTTACCTGCATTTTATTCAGAATAAACATTTTAAACGGCATACATTTCAGATTCCTGCAGATATTGATAACAAAATATTGTTAAATATTAAATTGATGTTTAATATTTGTCCACATTCAAAATGTTTTTTGAAAGAATTGCACTTATTTTGTTACCTGAAATAATGCGACTGTATAGATGAATGAATGTCTCTGGTTTGAAGTCTTCTGAATGTAAATATGGGAGTAATGCCACTGCATCTTAGATGAACTACACCGCTCGATCAGAGCGCTACACATCGTGTCTACATGAAGCATGTACAGTAACCGTAGTGTAGTTTCACTCCCTTTCCATTTGCACTTGTTTTCTGCATGTGTACACACACGTTATTATAGGAAAAGATAACTCCTGCGGTTTAGTAGATTCTTCACGAATGCCTTCTTCATGGATTTGTATACGGTAGTTATTTAGTTGTTGCTCTCAGTGGTGATATGTGGCTATCCTGTACTGTATCAGTACTTTTGCCAATGGGGATCTATTTATGTCCCGTTTCTCTTTGAGATATTACAATGCTGTAATATACAAGTTTAGACACTTACATTGTTATGAGATGCAGTTATATTTTTATTGTTTTCTCTGTGGAACACTCTGGTGAAATAGCTTACTGTGTTTACTGTGACTAATTCTGACACAATGTCTGTATTGTGAATCCAAAGCCTCTCTTGAGAAAACCTCGGAGACGTACTGCAAAAACAAACGCAAGTTTATTTTTGATTCACGCCATTTTTGTTACCACATACCAACTACAAACTGGCCATGAAGAGATCCCTTCGTAATGCGTTTTTGAAACTGTGAACTTCAGCCTATTGAAGGCTTAGCCTAAACCTAAGCCGAATACAATAAGTTACTATTGTGCAACAAAACTCTTATCGGTTATGGAGTACAGATGCAACAAAAAACGATGTATTGTCTTGATTTTGTTAATATAAATAACGTTTGAAGGGAGTATCCTGTATATAGTCGGGTATCGTATGCCAGACCTCGGCTAAATACTGCAACCTCGGTTATTTTCTACAGTTATAATTACGTGCGTGATTCACTCACTTCTTATGTGGGTTTTTGTTCCTTTGAAGGAATTTTAAGTGCCTTGCATGATGTAGCAAATACAACTCTGACTGACTTATGTGGACTTTCAAATAAGAACGTCTGTGTTCTGCTGTATCTGTCAGTGTCGAGCCACTCCATGTCAATGATCGTTTGAGCTTTTTGTGTACTTTTAATTGTATTTTTTTTTTTCTAAAACAAAAGGGGATTTGTTAATAAAAGAAAAGATAATTAAGCCTGTTGTGGTAAGATTATTTCATAATAACAGTACAGGATAATTGGGGGGGGGGTAAAGGGGATGCCATCCCTCTTGTTAACCTGCCATCCCCCCTCTCCATCAGTGTTTCCACATTTGAATAGTGACACACACACACACACACACTTGCATATCCTTGCCAGAACAGGATATGGGTGGACATGTGAGGGACGTGGATGATTGGCTGACTGCAAAACTCGAGCTACTAATGGAGGGGAGCAAAGGATACCAGGCTAACATCTATTCCACAGTGGGCCTCCCACGGACAAAAGAGTGAGAGTGTGTGTGTGTGTGTGTGTGTGTGTGTGTGTGTGTGTGTGTGTGTGTGTGTGAGAATAAATAGCTCCCAAATCAGCAGTTTTGCGCAATCATGCACAACCACGTGCTATAATAAGAGAATATCTTGATTTCGTTGGAAAGCAGACTTGTAGATGTTGGTCTTGCTGGTTGTTCTTCACCTCCATTGCGCCTTCTTTTCCCCAACTTCCTTTCTTTCTTCTTCAAGCTTTTCCGGCAGAAGAACTGAAGTGGAGTGAATCGTAAAAAAGCTGAAAACAAACTGCTGGCTCCTCTTCTGCAGATGTTTATAAGAGTCTTTCTTTTTTTATTCCGAGCCAAACAAATTGCAAACTTCTAATCTGCTGTGTCCTGTCAGCCCACTTTCTTTTGCATGCATAGCTTGTCATGAGCCAGAAGTGGAGGGCTACACAAGTCCACGCACACAAATTCATCAACACACACACACACACACACACACACACACACACACACACACACACACACACACACACACACAGCTCTAAATCCGACCCTATAATGTTGGACTGGCTTAGAGGAAGTTTTGCCGTTGGGCAGCCTGAAGTAACTCTGCAGATGCTTTGATGCATCTCAGCGCAGCAGTGGGGGGGCTGCTTGTGATGTGGAAGTTTGTTAGTATTTGCAAACACACACACACAGAAACACGTGCATGCACCAACACACACAAAGAGTAAACATGGATTTATTCAACACAGTAGTGACAAATACATATGTATTTACGCAACTCCTGCAGGGGAAGAGCCAAGGTGGGAACCGATCAGCTATCGTCTGACAATGATTTCGCTGTTTATTGGTTTAAAATGAGCTTGTAAACTGACTTAAGTTGTACACGTCGTCTCTCAACACCAACTCCAGTCTCGATTCTCAAATTTAAACATTACAGTGATAACTGGTTAATTGGTTACAGTTAGAAAGAGGCCGCAGTCATTGGTTAAAAGAAGAAACCCGACCTGCAAACATTGTGCTCCTAACTACCTCCTTTGACCCAAACGATCATAATCATAATTTCTATATCTGCTTGAGTGCTTGAACGTATCATATGTTGTTTTGGGGGATTTGTTGAAAGGACCGACGCTCTCATTTTTCATGTCTCGTTGAGATTGGTTCCGAACTGTTGACAACCAATCTCCACCTGAAATCTACATTTTACGTGGTTGGTGATGACTAAGCCAACCAAACTACTGAAAGCCCCCATGGTCTCAAGCCAAAAAGCAAGCCAAAAAGCTCTGAGACCGAGTGTGGAGCTTCTGTAGTTTTAGATGAGATGTGACAGTCCTTTGAAAGCTCAGGTTCTTCCAGACCAAACGTCATGACATCTCCACGGGGGGATGAGAGAGTGAAATGAATTACCAAGAGGGGTGAAAAATATCTGCCTCTACTGAAGCAGCTTCCTTTCACACAGTGCAACATGTATTCTTAGAAAGATCCTCCAGGTCAGAGCAGTCTCACTCCTGACGACAGATAATCTGCACTGCTCTAATGGAAAGCTGCTGCTGCGACATGTTCAAACCAACACACACAGAAACGCTGTCAGCAGCTGTCAGATACACATGCAAATCAATAAAACATGGCTGCAAGCTCAAAGAGCCACAGCTGAACTACAAGAGACATGTGTATTCTGGTACTCATCGCTTTAGTTGTTTATAATGGTCTTGAACATGGCATTGACTTACAAAATGAAGATAGCGACATCGGGATTTAGCTCCACATGCCGCGTGTTAAAGGGAACAATGCACTGCGGTCGTAGAGAAGAAAAGCTCATTCATTGTATTTGAATGAATCAGTTATTAAATGGGCCTGGTCTCCACCCACTGGCCACCTGACTCACTTCTAGTTCTACAGAGCCACAGGGATACAATCACAACACACGAAAGTGACACCTGCATTGAGGGAATAAACGGCATACAGTAAAAACTGCAGATGTAAAATAAAACTGCAGAGGTAATAAAAACGAAATCAAATCTATAATTCCTGGCTACTGATGTTCCCACACCTCTCATCCACATCGATGAATCCGAAGTTCCCCTAAACTCTAAGGAGAATTTTAGCATCTTGTGTTTTCGGCCCGATCTCACAAGGAAGCTCTTTTCAGTGAAAACATTCTAACAACTCACTGCACTCTCTGCCCATCACTAATGAGCAGACAGGCAACTCAATGAGCAACTAGCTGGTGATTATAGCCAAACATTTAGCAGCCAAACAGCCAGATCAATTAACGCAGGTCTGACTTTATGAAATAAGAAACCTGTCATTTATTTATAATTGGGAATGTACATCCATTTCTGTGATGTTTATTTTCAAAAACATGGTGAATTTGTGTTTGGTGCATCTTCTTTCTAATATCTACTTTTTTTGTCTGGCATAAAGGCGATCTTTATTTTAATAAGATTAGTGCATGTTAATGTATCTATTTGCTAGCAGAACAGAGAATAGCTTATTATGACATCACCCTCAGGGAAGATAGATGCAAACACACAGATGCAAAAACAATAAAGCCTATTGTGACACATCTACCTTAACGCAACACGGAGGAACTGACTGAAACACGTAATGAAGCTGGAGGAAAAGCTGACATCACGTCAATTCAACACGCAAAAGGGAACAAAGAACACGCAGCTTAGAGAAGAGAAACAGCGAGAGATAAGTGAGTAAGCAGAGGGGAATGATTTGAGAGAGGGGGGTGCGTGTGATGTGCATGTGTGTGTTTGTGCACGTGTGTAGCAACATGTCAGGTCCACCTGGACCAGAGTTTGGTGTTTGACTGTGAAAAGGTATCTGAGCAAGAGAAAGTCAGAGAAAGAGAGAAGGCAGAGAGGTGAAGAGCAAAAGAGTGGAGAACAGAAATAGCTCTATCCTATTATCACCACCTCTTCCTGTCTTGCTGTCGCACCTCTAATTACTGCAGCCACATCGCTCCACACCGCACACAATGAGGGTGCATGTGTCTAATGTCGATGTTTTTGACTGGAAGTATATTCATGTACAGAATTTTTTTTTGCACCTCTACAAGACAGTTTCCGCATGTTGAGACATTATGTTTCAGAGCCTGTAATTCGCTTTGTGTTCTTGTCACCGTGTGTGCGTGTGTGTGTGTGTGTGTGTGTGTGTGTGTGTGTGGAGATTATACCTCTCCTGTTAACCACCTGGGGAGAGGCAGCAGCCTGGTGAGAGAAGCTTAAAGAGAATTTAATCCTTTCCTTTATGTGACAGCGGCATTTTCTGCGAAACTACCATCATTACTAAACTGTTGAGCCTTCGTGTGTGTGTGTGTGTGTGCGCGCGCTAAAGCATCCCATGCACACACACACACATGCACACATACACATGCACCCTTGAAAGCAGACATGTTTGCAGGAGGATACAGTAAGTGTGACTTCATGTGTCGTCTTAAGCGTACTGTGAGCAGCCGATGTAGGTCAGGCGTATTGCAAACTGAGTCCCTGACTGTTCTCTGACTTATGCTAGAAAGCAAATGCTACCATGGGGATTATTCAGAGACAGTGGCAAGCCTCCCACACACACACACACACACACACACACACACACACACACACACACACACACACACACAAATGTGCACACCATCACACGGCTAAAGGTCCTTTTGAATCTAGGTCAGCCAAGTGGTGAAGACAGTACTGACCTTTACCGCACACGACACGACTCGACCTGACAAAAACTACAGGCATGAAGAAGAAACACGCGCGGGTGGAAAAACACATCAACATTAGGTCCGCTTCGGTCTTTTATGTCTATCTTCACCCCCAAATGTATGAGATTCACTGTCCTCTGTGAGGTCTCCACGGCCTTGCCATCAATCTTTCTTTCTCTCTGTCTCCATGTGTAAACTGCAGAGGCAGCGTCATATGGCCCCTGACAGCTTCCATACTTTCTCCCTCTGCTCAACAAAACGGCTGAACTCCCGCCAAAGAGAGAGAGAAGAGAGACACACACACACACATAGAGAGACAGGCGTCCAGGGTTCCCATCTGTTTATGGTGATGCAGTTTTTCTTGTCAGGGTCTCTGTCAGGTTTGCATGTTTGATCTCATAAATCGGTGCGTCCATCTGCCTGTGTTTATGTCAATCTGTCTTTTGGCTGAGGTGTCAGCGGCTTCAGTGTCTCTCAGTGTTGAAAATCACTCGTACACCACATGACTATACGTCATACATCACAAGACAACAAGCCGTTCTGTCCTTGTCCTGTCAAACCAGAGGCACTTACAAACTACAAACTAAACTACAAACTAAGCCACAACAGAAAGTCTTCGCTACAAACATTCTTGTTTACCCTCCGGTTTGATTCTATAATCAATGGACCTGACTGGCAATTTTGGTTTCAGACCAAATGCACAAGTGCGAATAGTTAGCGTGCGGTACATTTCTGTCGGCAGCGGGACAAGATTTTGGTATCGGAAGCGTTCTGGTTTCCGTTTGGAGGCTTTGGTTGAATGCAGGTAATCAGTAACTTGGTATCCTCTCTGATTGCTCTACTGCTCAAGACCTCTTTTAGCCGAAAGAAAGCGAGTCGTATGCAGCGTAGACATGCTATTCCATATGTTTTGGTAATGATTTCCTTCCCCAGAGCGTGCAGCTATGCAAGCTATAAGTCCACGCTGTATAACTGACATTGTCAAGTTATTCTGCCTTTTTTTCACAAGTTATTTGTTTCATTTTTTACCTCTAGTTAAACTTTGGCCACAAAAACCTACAGGGGAAAATCAGCACAGGACACCATGACTTGCACGACTGCCCGAGAGAGCACAGAGCCGTTCTCTCCTGGAATAATGGCCTTGCTGTGTGCACTGCGGTGTGAAAGCCCTGAGTCAGAATATAGCATTCTCAAGCACTATGTGAGCCTGCTATAGTGGCTGGTTTTGACAGCAAGTTTGGGACTCAAATTTCGATTCCTCAATTGTGATTCTCCCTGACGTTCCGGACAATGGAAGCAAAAAAAAAAAGAAATCAGGGAATCAATAATGCAAATTGGGGGAACAAAACAGTCACACATCAGATATGCAGTGCAACCATTTGTGGGACGCTCGTCTTTTTTTTTACGAGAGCTCCACTTTGAAGATTCATGATGATAAGAAAATGTGTATTTTTGTACAGAAATCCTGCCTGGAGCATGTTTAAAGTTTTTAATAAATTGTTGCAACCCCAAAACTTTTTTAGATGATGCAGATATGCAGTCCTCCTGCTCCCCCTCTCCATCGTATCGGTGTTAGAGGCACTGTATTCTCTTCTCCCTATCAGTCATGACAGGTTGGAGTCCTTAGATGAATGAATGATGCAGGTGTTGCCTGACCTGCCTTCATTTCAGTGGAACGCGTGGCCTAAAAAATACAAGACGCAGGCGGAGGAGAGGGGAGGAACGAAGGAAGGACAATACTACAATGGGAAATGTTGCGGATGCATTAGCCTTAATGATGTGCTATCTTAATATCTTGCTGTCTGCATTCCTTTCTCCAGCAGCAGATATCTTTCACTGCGCGGAACGAACGCAGAAGCCAAACCACATCACGATGAGAGTTTCTGTTTCACCCTCAGTCTGCCCACACTCTCTGAAAACCCCCTCCGGCATAATCAATGAGTCAGTTATTTCCCCCCTGTATTCTCAGTCGAGCATATTAAGAGGCATTTGTGATATTCCCAAGGAGCGAAGATCAAGGCTAAGGGCTTATCCACCTCCTGTGCGGCAACCACACATTTCCCGTGACAGCCGGTGGAAGGTAGAGTTTAAATCGTATTATTCTGCCTCTGATCTCTTCTTTCTCCTGCGGGCCGAAGTTTCATGTCCAACCTACAGTGCAGCCATGCTAGTAAAGCTGTTTCTGCTCCTGTGTGGGTTTTCAGACATGCATTTAAAGCTGCATGTAAAAATGTGTTGTGTGGGTATTTGTGCACTGATTGGGTAGAGGAGCATGCAAATAATGGATTTTTGCCAATTCTTCTTGTGGAAGTCTTCTTATGATGTGTTTTTTGCTTCTTATTTTGTGTGTGCGTTGATTCTTTACACGTCCATACTCATTCATATACGGGGAAGGGAGAGGAATGTGTATGTGTGTCAGCCTCACACACATACACACAAATGTACAATCTTCATCTCTTGTCTGTCTGTTCAGTAATTCCAACATCTAGGGTCAAACCCTCATCCTCCGCTCGCTCCCTTTGCCATATTACATTAAGGCATCCTCTCCATCTCCTCCGCCTGTCTCGCTCCCTCTGACTCCACATGTTAAACCTGTTTGTGGGCCACAGAGGATTCTGTGACCGGGCGCGTTGCGTAAAAGATTAGAGGCTGTGACTGAAAGCACACAAACACGCACACTTTCGCCACTTGCTTGTTCTCAGCTCTGAACTTTCACACAAACTCTGATCTCACTCACTTTGCCGGGAGGCGAAATGTATCACACAATCTGTCCGATGTAAGCGCCTGTGTAATAATGCCCAAAGGCGGTTTGACAGTGAAAGGGATGATTACAGAACTGTAGTGGAACAGAGATTTGTATCACTGTCCATCTTGCAGAGTGCAGGCATTCATGCTGAAATCTTTCATCTGATCTGTGGTGAGAGCTTTGTTCCGTGACTCTTCCATTTAATACAGTACCGCACCCATTTATCATTGCACTCCCCAAACATTGGATGGACAGTTTTGAAAATAAAACAATTGCTGCAGTAGAATCAAAGATAACGTCTTTTTCGTTCCACACATTTGTCTTCCATGTCACAGCCTGGTGCCTGCAGGGCTGTTCTCCAGCCATCCACTAGATGCCCTCAGCACTTCTCACCTGCCCCATCCACCGGACGCTCACCTGTTTCCACTTCCCCTCATCAGACCTGCTGCCTGTTTGCTGGCCCCTGGTGGCCCCTGTGGATTTGTTTCTTTGGACTGCCTTCCTCTTACCAACCTGTAGGCCGTTTCCTGACCATTGCCTCAAGTTATTCATCCTACTGTACCTGCTTGCCCTGTGTTATGTAGCCTCTTTCTCTGCATCTGTACAATATTTCCCTCTCCAAAATCTGCGGACACCACTGGATTGTCTCTCTCAATTGTATTCACCTTCATTTATATCTCAGTCACTATTCATCTTGTTACCCTATATATGCTCTCTTATTGTCTCTCTCTTTACTGTCTCCTTCCCCTTCTTTCACACTCTTTACATCCTGCATCTATTTCTGTTTTCTGAAAACTCACAAGTTCACAGCTAACACCCTGCAGAGTCCAACACTTCAACAACTCACTGAGAGGATTTCATTAAGAGGTGAAATAATATGGAAAATAAAGAAACAGGTATACAGGTTGCCGTGATGAGAGAGAGAGAAGAGAGAAAAATGACATTGCTCCTCTTAAGGCTACATCTTTTCCCCTTGTTACAAGAAACTGTGAAGACACACACACACACACACGGATCAAAGCTTCTCTCTGCACAAACCACAGGTGGTTTTGTGTGAGATGATACTTAAAATTTACACTCTGACAAATTTCCAAAACCCTTGCTCTCATTACTGGATGTGGATGACAGCTCGGAAAGCTTTGGAAGTCTTCTTTAAAGTCAGCATCAGTTCTGCAACAGTCAGACTACAAATTATTATTTTCTTTTCCACTACTTGTTTTTTTTTTTGTCGTACAACTGTAGATGATCACAGCTGATGTTAACAGATAGGGCTGCCTCAAAGTCCTGGTCCTGGTCCGAGCCAATTAAGTTTCATTTGAGTAAAAATGGTTGCTCTGGGCTTTTATCTAAACTTCTTCTTTGCTACATGCATAACGTGTCCTTATCTGGTGGTTGCTGCGATATATACGATATAAGACTACTCCAATGACAAGACCAAAACCAATAATGAAGTGATTCCACTTAAAAAGTATTAGCCAAAGCATAATATAACTTAGCAATGGGGCTCCATTGTTGTTCAAAACAAAGACTAAAGGTGCGTTCACACCGGACGCGCCGCCGGTCGTGTTCACACCAATCGCGATTCTATTCTTGGAGATTATTTTCTGTGCATTGAGCATGATGCAGCCAGTGATATGTCTGTCAAGCAAAATGCATCCACATGCTGTTCTGAATGGAATTGTAAAATGATGATGTAAAGACACAAGAGCATTTCTATTTCAAAATCAAATATTTCAATCAAGAGTTTTGGACACTGCAGATAGATTGGAGTAACGCAATTATCCAGGACAAAGAAAATATTCAGATGTTAAAGCTGATATTTGGCAGAAACTCTTCTTGTTTCTTCCAAATATTTCTTAAACATATATTTTAGAGAGAGTCAAAACCAAAGATCCTGCACTAATGTTGTCTGCATGAAGGGTGTTCTCATTATTTCACAAACAATACTTTATTGATGTATTTATTGTGGACAACACATACAAAAACGTATATATGTGGTAAATGTATTTGATTTAGCCAAAAACAAGGGCAAAAAATAGCTTTTCACATAGATATACAGAAGAGAAACAGTGATGCGTTTATAGCTTGTGGGAATAATTTAACTTTTACAACAGAACAACAAAAGTCTTTATTGCACTTTATACAAATGAATCATCTGAACTTATAGTAATTCCAGCTCTTAAAGAAAAATGATAAGTGAGATGAGCACATTCAATTAAATCTTTTTATTTGTTGATGTTAAAATGTGTTTGGGGGGGGACAGATCACCCGATCCTCCTCCAACAATAAAGATTTGAAGAACAATACTTGAATGATTTAATGTGGGAGAAACCGGAGAAAACCCGAGAGGGAGAGGGAGAGAGAGAGAGAGAGAGAGAGAGAGAGAGAGAGAGAGAGAGAGAGAGAGAGAGAGAGAGAGAGAGAGGGAGGGAGAGAGAGAGAGAGAGACAGACAGAGGAAGAGAGAGAGAGAGACAGACAGACGGAGAGAGAGGGAGAGAGAGACAGACAGACAGACAGAGGGAGAGAGAGAGACAGAGAGAGAGAGAGAGAGAGAGAGAGACAGACAGACAGACAGGCAGGCAGACAGACAGATGGAGAGAGAGAGACAGAGAGAGGGGAGAGAGACAGACAGACAGAGAGAGGGAGAGAGAGACACAGACAGACAGACACATGACACCGACTTTCGCTCCTCGCCTGCGGAAGTTGGTGATGGTTTGACCCACAGCCGCGAAGAACCTGTCGATGCAGCCGCCTTTCTCAGACTCTCTGTGCTTCAGCTCACTAATGCATTGCAACACGTCAGTTCCAAGGAGAGCCATTCCACGATTAACTTGTACAATCATTGGCAGATTAACGTGGGGAACATTCAATGAATCAATTTCTAATTTGATTTGGACCCATCCAATCACGTTCATAGCCTTGCCGTCAAGTCCCGCAAATCTCATTGGTGGGCACAATTCATGCAGAGGTCGAATGTCGTGCGGCATATGTGTTAGAACCCATTGGTGATCAATAAATGACATTGGGGCCCCAGAATCAAATACTGCTTCCGTTTTGAAGCCGTTCATCCGAGATGGAATTTTATATTCTGTAACAATGTTCCTCCGGGTAAACCATTCCCTCATAGTTCTACTTCTGTACTCATAAGCCAAGTCATCTATGAGGTTGATCCCAATTTTATGCCTTTCGGAGATATCCTTAGTTTTCATCACCTGTATTTTGAATGGATGTTGCTTCACCCATTTTGTAGGGCACGTCTGTGGTGGTGCGTTTCCAGCAAATTGAAAACATACTTCGATTTCGCCTATAGACTGCACGATATGTCCATTAGCCAACGTAATTGTATATATTTCTGAGGAATTAATGTTTGCCTTTGGCAGATATAGTCTCTGCCAACCTCTTAGTTATAAGAGACACAGTGGAGCCAGAATCCCAGATGACTGTGGTCGGCACCTGCCCTAAAAGACATTCTAGTTCATAGCAATGTTCGTTGACTGCACTCACCTGGTGTACAGCAGTCTGATCTATGGTTTGAATAGGCGGAGTTATAAAAACGTGTCACAAATACGTCATCTTCGTCGCCTGTTATTCTCGCGCATGCTCAGTAACAGCTGTTTTGTTTACCACAACACTGTCCTTGCCTGACACAAGCGGAGCACAGCCTTTTGGCCCTCTGGGTGAATTATGTCTGTGAAACACGCGATTAGCCGGGGGCTGGAGTTGGGCCGGTCGGTCTTTCAGCTGGGTCTCCTCAGATCGGGTGGCCGGTTCGCAGCAAAGCTCCGAGCTGACCGTTTCCGTGTAGGGCCGTCGGCCCGCACCGTTCAGCCTCAGGCTTTCCTGCCGTCTCGGTACCGCTATTTCCGCACCTCTCTGAAGGGCCTGGCTGCACAGCTTCAGTCCGCCGGTTTCAGGAGAAGGTTCGGCGGCGGGTCCCCGCGGAACAGGGCCGTGTTTTTGGCTTTCGGTCTCGGCGTGGGGCTCATCGAACAACAGCTTGAAGATGACAGCAGGAGTGCGGCGACATGTGATGAGATTCAGGTATGCTGTCCCGACATAAAGTAACACTACTGTGCTAAAGTAGTTTTGGAGTACTTGTAACGTTAATTTACTTGGGTATTTTCATGTTATGCTACTTCTAATCCACTACATTTAACTGACAACAACCATGGTACAATTTACATACAAAACACATGGTACAATTGTACAAATTATACATTATTATGAATTAAATTTCAGTGCTGTACCAACAATAATACTAAAATGCATCTTCTTGTTTTTCTGCAAAATTATATTTGCAGGCGGTGTTCAGGAAGAAAAGATTCCAGAGCCCATTCAAGCCATGCACCTCTGGGTATAAACTGGAGGATTACATTATCGGGAATCAGATCGGGAAAGGCTCCAATGCTGCTGTGTACGAGGCTGCGGCTCGGTTTGCCCCTCAGGAGAGTAACAGCAAGTGCTCCCTGGTTCAGCTGGGAGAAGATGAAGAGGAGACGGCTCGATCTCCGACATGCTGCTCGCTTAGAACCTTCCCTATGGCGATCAAGATGATGTGGAACATTGGGGTCGGTATTCTACAATATTCTACACTCCCGCAAACAGATGACCGGAACAAATCAGCGCTGACCGGTATTTTTGATGCCCTTTGTTTGCAGGCAGGGTCGTCAAGTGAGGCGATATTGCAGTCCATGTCACAGGAGCTGGTGCCTGCAGGCCCCCAGGCCCTAAAGCTGGAGGAAGAAGAAATCACTCTGGATGGGTACGTGTTACACTTTCAGTGCTTTTGTCGGTCATGCCTAGTCCTGCAGTCCTGAACACGGTGTAGGAAGGAATGCTGAACTGCTGTGATCTCGCTCTACATGCAGACATTTTGGAGTCCTGCCCAAAAGAGTGTCGGCACACCCGAATGTGATCAGAGTGCACCGGGCCTTCACAGCGGACGTCCCATTGCTACCAGGTGCTGAAGAAGAGTATCCAGCTGTGCTGCCAGCCCGGCTTAACCCTGCTGGTTTTGGCAACAATCGCACTCTTTTCCTCGTCATGAAGAAGTAAGACCTGCCATCTTTCACCCTCTTACAATGATTTCATTTGTCATTACTATTGCTAATAATATGCAGGCCATAAATGGTATCAAATAGTGGCTTTGATTTCATGAAAATCTTACAGGATTACAACTTTAAGAGGTGTATACAAGAAAACCTGAGGCATGCAGTTGAGTAGGATTAATATGCTGTCTTCTTCCGTGCTGTAGCTACCCGTCCACCCTGCGTCAGTACCTGGAAGTGTCCACACCAGGCCACAGGCAGGGCTCTCTGATGGTGCTGCAGCTCCTCGAGGGGGTTGACCACCTGTGCAGACAGGGTGTTGCTCACAGGGATCTCAAATCAGACAATGTGCTGTTGGAGTTTGACTCGGGTAAGATCGACATTAAGTCATTAAGAGAACAATCCAGACATCAATTAGAGATCTGATTCCATCAGTTCTATCTAAAAAATGTAAATTGATTTTGCTGTTATGCAGACGGATGCCCTCGTTTAGTGATTACTGACTTTGGCTGCTGCCTGTCACAGAGTGACTCTAATCTACAGCTGCCATTCAACAGCATGTGGGTCAACAGAGGCGGGAATCCCTCCCTCATGGCCCCCGAGGTAGGCTTAAGTAGCTCTTGATAGAACCTTTCACAGTTTGTATACAATGGCGATGCACAGAGGTATGCGCATGCAGTTTGGCAACGGACGTGCGTTTGAGAGCCATAGCTTGTCAAGCTATGCAAGGCCATTAACCACCAAAGATCACGAATGAACCTTCACATTTATTATATTTTTGAAACCATACAAAAGGAACAAACATAAGACAAAAGTTTCGCACACCAAGAAAAACAACCACGTGTGCAATAACACAAGTCATTACAGTTAATCGTGATATTACTTTTCTTCAATAACCGCACATTAAATTCCTATCATGATGCGTCTGCCCAAAGGTGGCCACTGCAGTTCCAGGGTGTGGTGTGGTGATTGACTACAGCAAGGCGGATGCCTGGGCAGTGGGGGCCATCTCCTATGAGATATTCGGCCAGCCTAACCCATTCTATCGCGCTGTGGGACTGGAGAGCAGGAAGTACCAGGAGAAGCAGCTTCCTCCTCTGCCCTCCGGCGTTTCAGCTGATGTGCAGTTAGTGATCCGATTCCTCCTCAGGAGGAGCCCAAGCAAGGTAATATATAATATACTGTATATTAACAATTTAATCATAAACACATTGGTTGTACAGGTGTGAATGGTGATTACGCAGCCTGCTGAGTTAAATCCCCTGCAGACTGCGTGGACACCAGCCACTGAGAAGTGGATTCAAATAAAAATGAATTCTGATTCAGATACAGCCCTGCTACAATACATTCATACTGTATGTTAATTGTCACTCTGCAGCGCCCCAGTGCCCGTGTGGCAGCTAACATGCTACATCTTAGCCTCTGGGGACGGAAGGCCCTGGCCAACCACGACAGCGTTGGCATGAGGAAGCTGGCCGATTGGCTGCTGTGCCAGTCTGCTGTGGTCCTCCTGAAGGGCTGCGGTGGACCCAGTGGCAACATGGTGGAGGCGGAGCTTCAGAGGAGCTTCCTGTCTAACCTGGACCTGGAGGACCTGCGCACCGCTGTGGGCTTCCTCCTGTATGGACGAGAGCAGCAGCAGGCCTGCATTCTGTCTGCATAGATCCACTCCCACTCATTCAGACACACAGCTAAGGAGTGAATATTTTCTTGTACAAGCTCTAATGCACTTTAGATATTTGCTGGGAAAGACCCTAAGCTACAGTTGTTGTTCCCTGCGTGTTTGATTCAAATTGGTCTGTGTTGAGGTTTCGGGCTGATAAAGGTGAAGGCAAAAGCAGATCATTTAAATGAGAGTAAAAAGTGCATACTGTAGGCCCTACTGTGTAGAGCAACGTTAAGTTTGACATATTCTCAGGTAACATGCAGCCCTTATACAACTAGTTTGTCCATCAAACTGTCAGCTAAAACCAGGTTGGGTGTCTGTGGCCCTAACAATCTGTCAATTTACTATTTAAAATGCATGAAAAAACACCCCCAACATGTTACTACATAGTTATTTTAATAATGGTAGGTGGCATGGATCATGCAGATTATTGACCGACTTTAAGGATGTGATTGTGTTTCATTTATGTTCCAGTGGTTTGCACTTTATGTCCATGTTTGCACTTTCTCAGAGCAATTATTATGGTTTATTGGTGTTTGTTTGTTGTATTCTGGTAAATTATATATAAAAAGAATGATGATTTGAATGTTTTAACCCTTCACACTTGACTGATCTGTTAGATCTCAAAACAAGCAAGCCTACACAGCAAGCCTACACATTTGGCACCATGACAGGCATAATAATAATCATTATCATGTGGACAGTGGGGAATACAATATACAGGGTGTGTAAATGTTCTTACTGAAGACGGTGAAAAATATTTTAGATACACGTGGATGTTTTTCTGCAGTTTCAGAATAAAAGTACCTGTCTGACAAGACGTATGAATGGATTTGTGCAAATTATTGCTTTCTAGGTTTACATCTCTGAGAGTCAAGTGAATTTACATACGTTTCAATTTCAAAAAGTTGGTGGCTAAAACATAAGATGTTCTACCACCGGAGGGGGGGGGGGGAGGGCAGTGGTCATCTGGCAAAGGGAAGCAATAGCTCAAATATGTTGACAGGTTTTTAACTCCAAATATAACACGTTTAATGTTGAGATTAAATAGTAACTTCAAGAGTATCTAGTTTCCGTATCGTTAAGTATTTCAGGATAGGCAGGCGGGTTATAATGTTGGGGAGAGTTAGGTTTGATCATACCATACTGCTGTGAGATAGCTGCCGTTTTATTAGCTCTCTCCAGTCTCTAGCTCTGTGCCAGTAAAAGTTGCAGATTGATGGATGGATGTCATATTATTGGTTGGTACTAGCCTACATAGGCACACATACAGCTATATTGTTTTATAGGTGAAAAAGATGATTGGAATTTATTTAGCTTACAGTGTTAAATAGGTGCACAAAATGACTGGGGATGTGATTTAAAAGGGTTGAAAAGGACTTTGTCTTGACTAAAAGTAGAACTCAAACACTGTACTGCAAAACTTGACATGCAATTTACTACAGGGGTTTTTTTCTGCACAGTACAATTTTCACATCGGATGATATCCGAAGATATAGAATTAAGTATTTCAAGACTATGAAGGACAAACCACCTGCAACTAATCGTTTCTTGTCAGTATTCACACAAATATTAAGTAAAAAGAAGGTTTAATAAATAACACAAAACAACTTAACTTTACAGAAACTTTATTTAGGACAGAGCCAAACTGACATTTTAATGACTTTGACTCTGAACATATGCAAGCTGGTAATGAATAAACAATAGACACAGTTTGGAATGTGCTTAAGAACAAATTAAATCATTTGTTTCGAGTTTAACTGGTGCTTTTATGTTCCTTTTATTCCTCTCCCTCTTCCTCTCCCTCACCCTCAATAGAGTCGACTCCAACTTCCTCATAATCCTTCTCCAGAGCTGCCATGTCCTCTCTGGCCTCAGAGAACTCTCCCTCCTCCATACCCTCACCCACATACCAGTGCACAAACGCACGCTTAGCGCACATCAGGTCAAACTTGTGGTCAAGCCGAGCCCAGGCCTCTGCAATAGCAGTGGTGTTGCTCAGCATGCACACGGCCCTCTGGACCATGGCCAGGTCTTCACCAGGAACTACAGTGGGGGGGCTGGTAGTTGATGCCAACCTTGAAACCAGTGGGGCACCAGTCCACAAACTGGATGGAGCGCTTGGTTTTGATGGTGGCAATGGCAGCATTCACATCTTTGGGCACCACATCACCACGATACAAAAGGCAACAAGCCATGTATTTGCCGTGGTGAGGGTCACATTTTACCAATTGATTGGCTGGTTCAAAGCAGGAGTTGGTGATTTCTGACACTGAGAGCTGCTCATGGTAAGCTTTCTCAGCAGAGATGATGGGGGGCATAGGTGGCCAGAGGGAAGTGGATACGGGGATATGGCACCAAGTTGGTCTGGAACTCGGTCAGATCAACATTGAGGGCGCCATCGAAACGAAGGGAAGCAGTGATGGAGGACACGATCTGACTGATCAGCCTGTTCAGGTTGGTGTAAGAGGGACGCTCGATATCAAGGTTCCTACGGCAGATATCGTAGATGGCCTCGTTATCTACCATGAAGGCACAGTCAGAGTGCTCTAGGGTGGTGTGGGTGGTCAGGATGGCGTTGTAGGGCTCTACCACAGCGGTGGACACCTGGGGAGCTGGGTAGGTGGAGAACTCCAGCTTAGATTTCTTGCCGTAGTCGACAGACAGACGCTCCATCAGCAGAGAGACAATAGACACTGTTTGGAGCCGAGTGCCATCTTCGAAGCTGTGGAACACCAGGAAGCCCTGAAGGCCGGTGCACTGGTCCGACTGAGGACAGAGAGGGAGAGACAGTGATTTGACTTGAGATACAGCTATATCATTTCATTTGATATTTTGACAAAACAAATCAGGAATGAATCCCTCCTATCATGTTACCCACCAGTTTGCGGACCCTGTCCAGCACTATGTCGATGATCTCTTTGCCGTTGGTGTAGTGTCCACGGGCGTAATTGTTGGCAGCATCCTCCTTACCAGTGATCAGCTGCTCAGGGTGGAACAGCTGGCGGTAGGTACCAGTGCGCACCTCATCTAAGGAGACAGATCCAAACAGAAATGAATTGAGGGTTTGGCTAAATTAACTCACGACACTACTGTGTTTTCTATATTTCGTGAGTGTTTACCGATGACGGTGGGCTCCAGATCCAGAAAAACAGCGCTGGGGATGTGCTTTCCAGCTCCGGTCTCACTGAAGAAGGTGTTGAAGGAGTCGTCTCCTCCTCCGATGGTCACTGCAGTAAAGCTCCCAGCAGGCATTGCCAATCTGGACACCAGCCTGACCGACGTGGATGGAGATACACTCACGCTGGAGTGGGGAGAAAGAAGATTTGGATTAATAAATAAAAAATAATAATAAATAATATTGTTATATAAAAATGTTAATATATTATAAAGTTATAATTGTTACATATCTTGATATTAATTAATTATTATTTATTACATCTGCTACCAGCAACAACGCTACACTGGTCTACTACTATGCTGATGATATCGCGCTTGTTGGTCGTCTCCTGAAAGACAATGCTAACTTTAGCCAGCTCACTGTACGACGTGTCGGGTAAGTAAGCTGAAAATAAATGTGACCAAAACAAAACAACTTGTCGTTCAAACAAACCGAGTGGAACAAGTAATATCCTCCCTGTCGTAATAATTATAGAAAAACAATTTGCAGTACTGTCACAATTATCGATCAAACTCTGCGATTGTTTTTAATCAGGAAGCTGAGGAGCTTTGGCGTTAGCCAACACAATGCTTGAAATTAAATACAGAAGCTTTGTTGAATGCATTTTATTATTTAACACACTAGCTTGGTACAGCACATTGAGTACAAATAGCAAAAACAGGCTCTCCAAGATTGTTAGAATGGCAGAGAAGGTGATTGGTAAGTCACAGAAACAACTTTACGATGCATTGGACAGAGCAGTACACAGAAAGGTTAAACACATGACTGCAGATATACCTCACAGCCACTACACTCAGAGTTTGAGCTGCTTCAGTCTGGCCTTTGATTTAGGCTCCCAAAGGTCACCTGGGGCAGACTGTCAGACCCTGCTGCAGTAAAATGAGAGCTTTTCCAGAGGGAGTCTGGTGCTTGGAAAACTACCACTTTCGTCCACAGGGTGCACCAGAATCAACACAAAATGAAAGTTCCTTCGTAGCTTTAAGTATATTTAAGTAAGGCAAGGCAAGGCAAGGCAAGTTTATTTGTACAGCACATTTCAACAAGGTAATTCAAAGTGCTTCACATAAAACCATTAAAAGCATCAAAACATAAGACAAAAGAAAAGGAGATTTAAAAACAATTAAGAACATTCATTCATAAAACCATTAAAAATCGATGTCTCCCAGAGATCATCTACGCTGCACTCAAACCTCTACACTGCCAATTCTGTCAACCCACACACAAACCACCTATGGATCTTTGTTTTCTAGTGTGTGCCTGCCACGAGCTTGGTCCCGAAGGAAATACCGTTATAATTGTGCAGTCTCCACTTGTACTCCTTTCACGTCAGCGTACTTCAACAATTCCTATATACTTGATCCAAACATAAGACAAAAGAAAAGGAGATTTAAAAACAATTAAGAACATTCATTAAAACATTAAAAAACAGTGTAAGAAATAAAATGCTGTAGTAAAATGCAGAAATGCAGGAAATTGATTAATATATTAATTGAATGTGGTTCAATTAAAGGCAGCAGCAAACAGAAAAGTCTTCAATCTTGATTTAAAGGAGCTGAGGGTCTCAGCAGACCTGCAGCTTTCTGGGACTTTGTTCCAGATATGTGGACCAGAACAACTGAACGCTGCTTCTCCATGTTTAGTGCTGACTCTGGGAACAGAAAGTAGACCGGTCCCAGACGACCTGAGGGGTCGGGATGGTTCATAAGGTAGCAGCAGATCAGAGATGTATTTTGGCCCTAAACCATTCAGTGCTTTGTAAACCAACAGCAGGATTTTAAAGTCAATTCTTTGTTGGACAGGAAGCCAGTGCAAAGACATCAGAACTGGGGTGATGTGATCCACCCTCCTGGTCTTAGTGAGGACTCGAGCTGCAGCGTTCTGAATCAGCTGCAGCTTTCTGACGGACTTTTTACAGAGACCTGTAAACACACCGTTACAGTAGTCCAGTCTGCTGAAGATAAATGCGTGGACAAGTTTTTCCAAATCCTGTTGAGACATCAGTCCTCTAATCCTAGATATATTCTTCAGGTGATAGTAGGCTGATTTTGTAATTGTCTTGATGTGGCCGTTCAGGTTGAGGTCTGAATCCATAACTACACCTAGATTTCTAGCTTGGTTTGTGGGTTTTAACATCAGTGATTGAAGCTGAGCGGTGATTTTCAATTGTTCGTCCTTGGTACCAAAAACAATTACTTCTGTTTGTAATGAAGTTCTGTTCGTAAAGTAAATCGTAATGGTGTCTCCAAACATTACAGTCAAGTTCATTTGGTTGTGTTTTGAGTTTTAGTAGCACTTCTGATGAACCTTGTTAGTACATCAAAAATAGCACACTTCTAGTACATGGCTAACAATGACTAATTATACTTAATTAAGACGACTTCATTGTATTAAAAAATAAAACTGGGTTCAGTCTACTTCACCTGGGTACATATTTTGAACACAGAATTACAGCAGAGGACATTTGTTATTTTGTAAGATGTGCTCTCTTTTATTATTTATACAACCTGCTGCTACCTGCCCAATTACATTATTGTATACTGTATTTGCGTGTGTTTTAATGGTGTTTTGTGTTAATGTGTATTGCACGTACTTTTGGTGGTCCACTGAGGTGGACATAACTCAAATCTATCTCATATAATAACCGTCCGAAAGGATCCAGTTTGCTTCACAGCATTGACATGAAACCAGATCTTCCCTCCACCGCTGCAGGTTTGGTCCGAGGCAGATCAGAGTGGAATCTGCAATGTTGAGATCTTACAACAGTGGCACCAGGGCAGCACCTTACGAGTCCCTCATGGTGGCTGATATTGGGGACGTCAATGTGAATGTGTATGACCTGAAGGACACCTGCAAATGCATCAGGGACCACTACAGAAAGATCCTGGCTACTGGCTGTGTTCCTCTGACTATGGGTGAGAGTGGTTAGAGAACCAAGAGGAACAAGAAGAACGTGTCGTGTTTTCACAGTCGAGACAGATCAGTCAGTAATGGCTCGGTAAATATTTTAGATTAATTAAAGCAAGCTCTGCAATGTAGCCATTTTAAATATCCCCATCAACTGTAGTTCATTCTGTTGTTGGTGTCTGAAGGTGGCGATCACACAATCGCATATCCAATCCTACACGCTGTTGCTGAGCGGTAAGTAGGCTTTGTTTCACACGATGTATTTAATCAGATTACCATTACGCTGCCTGGACAAGTTTGAACATGATGTTTTCCTTGTTTTCATGGTGAACACAATGTTTTAAAAGGCAGCAACTAAAAATTATTTTTATTGTCAATTAATCAGTTTCATCTTTTAGTCTATGAAAAGAAAACTAATACTGAAAACAGACCAACAGTCCAAAACCCAAAGATATTCAATCTAAAATGATTAGACAAATTATTCTAAAAAGCAGTAAATCCTCACATTTAAGAAGCTGGAACCAATAAATATGTGGCATTTTTGGTATTGATCGATTGTTTGTAACTCCATTTCATCTTGATTTTGGTCAAATATGAATAATAATGACACGTGCAATCATCTGACCATATATAAAGACACAATACCAACTTTGACGATGCAGTGTTCAATTACTTTAAAAACACTGGTTTGTTTGTTTTCCTGTAAAGTAACAGTTTTTAACATGGCATACCCATTAAAACATTTTGAACAAAGCTAAGACCAAATTGAAATCTGAACTCTTGACATTAACTACGTCTTAACCATTTCACACACGATCTTCTCCTGGCCTCATTCAGTCAAGGTCTGTAATCATTTGTCAGGCATGGCCCAGTGGGTCTGGTCCATGTGGATGCTCATGCTGACACCAGTGATGTGGTCTTGGGGGAGAAGATTGGACACGGGACTCCGTTCAGACGTTGTGTGGAGGAAGGGCTACTGGACTGCCAGAGAGTGGTCCAGATCGGCCTTGCGTGGTTCAGGCTACTCTGCAGATTCATATGAATGGAGCCGGGCACAGGTACCTTTGCTAGAACACTGGAGGTCTTGCAAAAAAACATAAGGCAATGCCTTAAGAGTCTACAGCCGCGCTAGTTTGAGTACATATTCACAGCAGTGATATGAGATGGATGCTAAACACACACTCGGTTGAGGAGGATGGAGATGGCATTAGTTGGGCAAGTATATGCTGATTAACTCAAGTATTAGACAAATACAATTTTGACCTGATGTGGAATGTTGTGACAATTAATCTTCGAGGGGACGTGAAGTTTGGAACCAAATGAGATGGAATTCCATCCAGAAGTTGTTGAGACATTTCACCTTAAGCCACGAATGTAATCCTCATGGAGCCACGTCGCCAGTGTGTCTAAAAACACACGAGGTGACATGTTTCCTTATTACAGTCAACATGTTGCGCTGCAGTTTGGTTTGAGTTAATCCCACTTATACTGTCCTGCGGTTGTAAATACTCACTGGTGCGTCATGAAAACAGTCTCCAACAAATACACTATTTATTTAGACTTCAGACTAAACTATTTAGAATTACGTCTTCAGCAGGAACCAATGGGCTTGCTGAGTCAGAACATATTGACAGATGGATTATGCATTGTTGGTTTTGGTCTTTTCATGGGATTTGTTGGTAATAACAAAACTATAGAATATATTCTGCCTTATCCTTTAAGACAAAATGTGCTGACCGTACGTATTGCTATAATCTTTCTCTCAGGGCGATGTCCATACACTTTAGCCCCAATGTTGCCTCAAGCAAAGTAGAGAAAAGTTTACTTTTTTTTTATGTCA